>CM031377.1:49390634-49488134 GCA_018208015.1 Medicago ruthenica | reverse complement strand
TGGATGTCCCTTCATTTTCTCTTCATCTCATGTCCCATTTCTCCTCATCGAAACATGCATGGGGATAATACCACAAGAAATCATTTGCTAATCTTTTGTAAAGCATAACACGACCACATAGTTGTTTAGTTTGTGTGATTTAACATGGTTCAAGGCCTTGTGCTCATAAATTCTCTTATATGCTCATCCATCGATTTATTTACAAAAACTCAACTAAATCGAATGAAAACTTGCTAGAATGGCTCTAAATTGGCTCCTAAACATTGCCAAAAACACTATATGACCGGGTGTCATCAAGGCTCCAAGATGCCCACGACAAGGGAAATTCACGCAGTAACTGCAAAATTAGTGGGGCAGAGGCTTGACATTGTAGGCCACATCATTGGATAATAAGAATAGTTTTTGCTATAAATACTCAGTTTTTACATTATAATTAGACACATTTGATCAATCAAACAAACTTATTTCACATTTTTATCTCTTTTTATTAGTCTGCCTCTATATATTTTTATGCATTATTTAAAGAAAAACCCATAACTGTATCGTACCGTACCGTACACTCTACTGGAAAAGTTAGGAAACCCATAACTAAGTGAAAGAGTTCCTCGCATCAATCACATAAAGAAAATGAAATTACAATTGAACAAAGGATACATTATTTCTAAAAGTAGTGAAATTGTTACTTGCTTTACAACATTAACCGCATCAAATTAGTTAAATTATATTTTGCATCAGCGATAAGGAAATGATAATTTGTATCCAAGGATTAGAGGTAACTAAAATATTACTCTAAACCTCGGGATGGAGATTACCTATTTCTTACCCAATATTTATTTGGACTCCATCAACGAGGACATTCTACATGAAAAATAGAAGCTATCAAATTGATTTCATTATTCTGCATTGGTGTTAAGGAAAAGATAATCTGCACTCCAAGGCTTCGAAACAATTACGCAACTATTTTCTTTTTAAGAAAATTAACTATTGTTCTAAACCTCAGGATGCAGATTACCCCATCCTCACCCAATATACTCTCACCGAACAAGTCCCTATTTCACATTTGTATTAAGAAAAAGGTAATCTGTATCCTAAGGACTAGATACAACGCAGATGTTGCGATAAACCTCAGGATGCAGATTACCCTATCCTCAACCAATTAACACCTACTCCAATTTTAAGTAGTACTAAGCAAATGGCAGTGGAAGAAATAGCATGAGCAAACAATCCAAGGGAAAAGAATACTTGAAATCTGCATCATCATCATATGAATTTATATAATGTTCCTCAAATATATTCGATTAAGATTGATTTAGCCTATCATTATTTTAAATGATTCATAGCTTGACTGTCATTTTGAAAAGAATGTACATCACTTATTCTTGACATATGATATACAATGCACTTGAATCAGAGCAATCTATAACAAAGAATCATCTCTATCCGTGCAGTTCTTCATATTTGTCCCAAAAAGTTTGCCATATTCTCTATGATGTATCTTGTTATCTAACTTTTACGCTTTGGCACACATTGTTCTCCCAAAATTAACAATGCCCATTCATCTTAATAATGGATTTGTTTTTGCCCAAGGTATCCATCAGCCGAAGGTTAGAGACTAATTATTTAATGTATGGAGATCCATTTAAGTGTTGACCTCTCGAAACAAGTGTTCTTCCATATGCACCGACCAGGTATTAAACTCGTGCAACCGCATGTTTACAAGACTCACAATTATCTGGCTGATAAATTCTTTTAATCAAATTCACATTAGCAAACTTGTGAGTAAATAAAATATAACGGTATATAAAATTTCAGTTACATTCAATAAGTGGGCTTACACAAACTTTCTGTCTTTTTTTACGCTCAGAATAGATACCTTTAGATGCAAAGCCACAAGGCTGCACCACCACCCTGCAGACCACTACAATAATGAGATTAGCTAGCTTCATGGAAACACTTCATTTCACATAAAAGAAATTATATACTTATTTTTTTGAGGAAAGATGTTCTAACTTGAGGACCATTTGAGAGTGTTATTCTTAAAGTTAATTCGTAAGCTAGGTATAGAATATCTCAATTTGTTTAGGACAACCCCATAATTGTAACCGCATATAGGAGGACCATTTTGTTCTCATTACTAATTTCCAATTACTACAAAATAAAATTAAACTGATGTTCATTAGCTAATATATCATAGATTACTTAATACTTTAATCCGAAGAAATGTGGAAAATTTCATCATCTATAATGCGCTAGAATTTTTCCAGATAGGAAGAAATATGAAAAAAAAAAAAAACTAAAATCTCAATTGTTATTTCTCATATAGTTTTAGAAGGAATACAAGTCATATAGTTTTGAGCTATTGGTTTCTTTTTGTTTTGCTCGGTTTTTCAGCTTTGGGTGCGTGGGGCTTCCTACTTGTTTGTATCTGGAATCCCCTTGTTGTACTTTTTTTCGCTGTTGTACCGAAACCTCGTTTTTCGGTTTGTCGTTTTTTTATATATATATTTTGCCTTTCAAAATAAAAAGTTAGAGAAATTTTGAAACTAAAGTTTAACAGCGAATTTTGACAAGAAATCTAGTTTAAATAAATGGCTAATGAATATAACAAAATATCACAGCTAGGTAACCATCGATAGAACTCAATTAATCACAAGTTTAGACGTCATTAACCACAATTTTTGATTGAATATTTGAACACAATTTGTGGTAAATAAATCTCATGTATATTTAATACTTGAAAATTATGTATATTGAAACTTATTTGGTTGAATAATTGGTATATATATATATATATATATATATATATATATATATATATATATATATATATCACTACAAGAATTTTGTGTTTTACTGGCTGAATTAAACCCTCAGTAATGAAAAAATCCCTCAGTAATATGTATTACTGACGGATTGGTGACAAAACAAATTCCTTAGTAATACTGACGTTCATAATGTTACTGGCACGTGGCACCCACATCACTTAAGTGAGGTGCCACGTGGCAAACGGTGAGAAGATTGGCGGTGCCACGTCTGCGTTGAATTGGTCAAAATTGACCTGGGGGCAAAAACTGCAAAATGGGCTAAACATAGGGGGCTGGTTTGTTATTGTTTTTTATAGGGGGCTAAAATCGCAAGTTCGTGATAGTTAGGGGGCTAAACCTGCAATTAAGTCATATATCTATATCTATATACTATAGATTTGAGAGTTTTTTCCAAATGTATATATGGAAATGTTTTTTTCACTTTCATTCCTTGACACTTGACACTTTGAATCAAACCAAGCATTTTTATGCATTTGACATTTAATGAAATGAACTATTTTTTTATTTTCAAAATAATAATAATAATAATGTGATACAATTTTAATATCCTATATTTTATTGAATGTCAGATGTGGATACAAATCAATATCTTAATTCATATTTTAATATATTGGTCAGAACAAAAAATATTTTAAACTTTAAGTCCATGATTTATGAAATAATGACTATGTTGATGTGAACCTAAAGGACATGATAAAATATGTTTTATAATTGAATAAGAAAGTAAATTTAATTTAAAAATTGTTAATTATAATTGATATTTAATATATTTTTTGTAAAATAAAGAAGAGAAATAAAATAAAATAGTTATACTACGATGATGACATGAACGTGTGAGAGATTTCCTTAACTGTGAAATATGAGAGATATGGAAATGTGTACCATAAAGTGGCATTAAAACAATTAAACACGGTATGGAAATGTTTTCCTTAAACGTATACTAGAGGTCAAAACAAAAGGGATTGAATTAAGTTGCATTAAAAATAATTATATTGTTTTAAAATAGTTTAATTAGATTTCTTAATAACCATTAAATCATTTAACATTTTTACCTAAAAATGCTTTATAGAAATTCTCTAACATAAAAAATTATATATTAGAATTAAAATAAATTAAATAAATTTTTGTTTTATTAATAAATATAAACATAAAAAGGTTAATTGTGAATGTTTACAAGCATCACAGTTGTAACACCCATAATGAGAGTGTCTAGAATTCTCATACAAGCGCTAAATTTCGTACTAGATGCATTAAATTACAATACAAAATTTGAGTCTGTAAAGAACTAGTAGCATACATATGTCTCTGATACATAACATATGAAAATAAGTACATAATTGTCTGAATAATACAAGTACTAACTAGCGAGTACATGATACTAAACATAGTCTGTGTACACAATACATAATAAAGGACATAACATAATATAAGACTCATATGCTACTATGCAAATATAATCAGCACGATCAGTCCGTGGCTTTCTCCTTACCCTTGCTACGTGTCACCTGTGTATCTGAAAAAAAATAAAAGTGATTGGGATAAGACATAATGTCTCAGTGAGCTCCACCTATCCTAGGTGATAGTGATCAAGGGGAACCTAAGATCACAGGCTGCATTCTAGCATTTTTGCTTTCATAAATCATATCACTTCATAATTAAATTAAGTTAGCGTGTAACAAACATAGTTATTTGGGTTGATTTTACGGAATGGATCCGAGTAGAGTAACCCCAGATACACTCCCATAACATAACCGGTGAAAATTTGTGGGTCATCCTTATAGAAAGTATCCCGTCCCACTAGCGTGAACCTTCCGTGTCCCACTAGCGTGGACAACAGAAGACACGACTTAATATTTTTAATTATTTCTCTTAACTTAACGTGAACTTTCAGTGTACCACTAGCATAAACAGCAAAAGGCACGTCATAGCATATTTATATTATTGTGCTTAGTCTAATATTAAAGATGTAGTTGCCCCGTCTTTAACATATGATAATTCTCAGGTCAGTAACCTACCTACAACTAGTCATATACACACTACGTGATCATACAACTCTCTGATGTAATGTAATTGGTGAGATTTAGATCCATGCTTGATTTACGTTCATTTAATCCTTGTTTAATTTGTTGTAAAGCTCCTGAACATATTGTGATTCATTATTTTAAAACTGCAGAAACAGGGTATCTTGCTCAGCGGGAGTTCGCTCGCTTAGCGAGCTGACTGTACAAGGCAGTACTGTGAAGCTCACTTAGCGAGCCCTTCCCATCACCTAGCGAAGTTGCCCAGTGGCCAAAACGTTCCCAGCTCGCTTAGCGAGCATATCAGTACCTGAAAAGTGCAGAAAAATGCATTTTGGCCACCAGAATGAATACTCAAACATCCAAAATCACTACAACAATTCAGGAACACGTTTTTCTTAGCAAAAATCGAATTGGTATGTCAAGGATGGATTGATTCACCATGCATTACAAATGGGGCAACTAAACTTATAAAATCTTCCTAATTTCCATTTTTTCTCACCATGAATACAAACACCCAAGGTGGGTTCTAATCTAGAGGAACTCACCTAGTGGATTCTAACTTCTTTCCAAGCCTCCAACTGCAAGCTTCACACCCAAACTCCAGCTTTGGTTCCTTCCTCCACTTCTGGCCTCTAATCACCAAAACAAGCCATAATCAGCTGTAATCCTAACATGCATGAAGTTCTTGAAGCTTGATCTAACAATTCCATATCTGGATTGAAAGGGTGTGTGGTTCGGTTGGAGTTGAAAAGGAAAGATTAAGGCTTGCTTTTAGGGCTAAAATGATGTGAGAATCATGGTTGTTCCATTGCATGCTAAGTTTAGGTACGTTAAGTATCAGAAATGGTGATTCTGAATGTTGAAGGATGAGGTGAGTGAGAGAGCAGAGAAAGGAGGGGAGAAGTTTCTGAATGAGAGAAAGGAATTATGGAGAAAATGAAGAAAAAAGGGTTTGTGCCCCTTTTATATGCTTATGCTGAATTTACAAAAATGCCCTACTCATGGAAATTGCTCAGATACGCCTAAAAGGACACTGCATTCTATTAGAAATTAAGCGGGATATTACACTCTACCCCCCTTAAGATAATTTCGTCCTCGAAATTTAGAAATGACCTGAAAGTAGATGCGGATAGCTGCTCTGCATCTCCGATTCTAGTTCCCACGTAGCTTCACCGTCGGGAGAACCTCACCATACTACCTTGACAATCAGAATTTCTTTGCTTCTCAAGGATATGACATCATGATCAACTATTCGTTCCGGCTCTAGTTGGAATGTCAAGTCCGACTTCAGATCTATAGTCTCTAGTTCCACTGGCTGAAAAGGATCGGGGATGAATTTTCTCAACTGAGAAACATGAAATACATCATGCAATCCTGACATAGCTGGTTGCAATGCTAACGGGTATGTTGTTGAACCAATACGCTTGAGTATCTGGAAGGGTCCAATATATCTCGGGGTAAGTTTCTTCGTCTTGAAGATTCCTCGCAAACCCAACTTAGGTGTAACTTTCAGAAACACATGATCTCCTTAATTGAACTCTAAAGGCCTTCGCCTTTTATCTGCATAACTTTTCTAACGGCTCTGCAGCAGTTCTCATCTTTTCCTTAATAGACTTAATCTTCAAAGTAGTCTCCTGAATAATTTTTGGTCCCAAGATACTCTTATCTCCAACCTCTGCCTAACATAAGGGAGTCCTACACTTCCTGCCATACAAGGCCTCTTATGGTGCCATTCCTATACTGGAATGGTAACTGCTGTTGTAAAAAATTCAATCAAAGGTAGGTGATTGCTCCAACTTCCCCCATCTTTTAGAATACAAGCACACAACATGTCCTCCAACGTCTGGATAGTCCTCTCGGATTGACCATCCGTTTGAGGATGATGAGACGTACTCATTTTCAACTGTGTTCCCAAAGCTTTCTGGAAAGCCTTCCAAAAATGAGAAGTGAAGATTGGATCTCTATCCGATACAATACTAGCTGGGGCACCATGCAGCTTAACAATCTCTGAAATAAACAATTCCCCATACTGGGAAGCTCTGTATTTGGACTTGACTAGCAAGAAATGAGTAGACTTGGTTAATCGGTCTACAATTACCATATTGAATCATGTCCCCGATGAGTACGAGCAACCCACCTACAAAGTCCATGGTTATCTGCTCTCATTTCCAATGTGGAATCTCCAAAGGTTCAAGCATTCCTACAAGCCTTTGGTGTTCAATCTTAACTTGCCGACACACGATACACCTTGCTACAAATTCCGCAATTTCAGTTTTCATACCAGGCCACCAATAATCTTTCTTCAAGTCTTGGTACATCTTGGTAACACCTGGATTAATAGAAAAGCCGCTCTTATGAGCTTCCTCTAAAACTAATCTCTTCAGTTCTGCATCATTTGGAACACAAACTCTGCCCTCAAACAACATTGTACCGTCTGATGCTATAGTAAACTCTGGGTGACCAATTCTTATCTGAAGGTCCATATCCATACTCTGAGCCTGTGCAATTCTGGTTCGTAAATCACAGAAGATTTCCAGCTTATCCAACAAAATACCACCATCCACCTCGGTGACATTCAGATTAAGATCTCTAAACTTTTCATACAAGTTGCAAGTATGCATCATCACCTCCGCCTTAACCAAAGCCTTCAGGCTTAAGGCATCAGCTACGACATTCGCCTTCCCTGGGTGGTACTTAAAGTCAAAGTTGAAGTCCTTCAGGTATTCCATCCATCTTCTTTGCCTCATGTTCAGTTCTCGTTGGTCAAATAAGTACTTCAAGCTCTTATGATTACTAAACAAGTCAAATTGTGCACCATACAGATGATGTCTCCACACCTTCAATGCAAAGACTATGGCTGCCAAGTCAAGGTCATGAGTAGGGTAATTTTCCTCATGAGTCTTAAGCTGTCTAGAAGCACAGGCTATCACATTCTTGCCCTACATAAGCACACTACAAAGACCCTTAGACGACGTATCACAGAAAACGATGTATCTCTTGTCGGGATATGGTATAGCCAACATAGGTACTCTGGTTAAATTCTTCTTCAAGGTTCTAAAACTCTTCTCACATTCTTCATCCCAAGTAAATTGCACATCCTTCCTGGTAAGACGTGTCAAAGGTAGAGAAATTTGGCAAAACTTCATAATAAATCTTCGGTAATAACCTGTTAATCCCAAGAAACTTCTAACTTCGGTCACATTCCTGGGCCTATTCCAATTAAGGACAACTTCAACCTTAGGCGGATCCACTGTCACTCCTCCTTATGAAATGCCATGTCCCAAGAACTTAACTTCTCATAGCCAAAATTCACACTTACTGAATTTGGCATAAAACTGTTTCTCTCGGAGAACATTCAAAACTATCCTCAAGTGTTGGGCATGCTCCTGAGAACTCTTGGAATAAATTAAAATATCATCAATGAAGATAACAACAAACTGATCCAGATGAGGCTGAAAGATTTTGTTCATGTAATCCATGAATATTGCTGGAGCATTAGTCACACTGAATGGCATAAAATTTTTTCATAATGTCCATAACACGTTCTAAAAGTCGTTTTGGACACATCTGAAGACTTGATACGGATCTGATGATAACCTGATCTAAGATTAATCTTAGAGAATATTGTCGCTCATTTAAGTTGATCTAGAAGGTCATTAATCTTTGGAAGAGGATACTTGTTCTTAATAGTCACCTTGTTCAATTGGCGGTAGTCGATGCATAATCTCATACTACCAACTTTCTTTTTAACTAGTAAAACGGGTGCACCCCAAGGAGACACAATGGGTCTGATAAAATGCTTCTGAATAAACTCTTCCAGTTGAGACTTCAAATCCTTAAGCTCGGAAGGTGACATCCTATATTGTTGGATATTTGGTTGTTGGCTTCATTTTTGCTAAAATCAAATATACAAGCAATATGTACGTCTTCAGAAGTTGGACCTCAGAAGCAGAACTTCAGAAGCTGAACGTCAGAAGCTGAACCTTCAGAAGCTGAACATCAGAAGCTGAACCTTTAGAAGCTGAACCTTCAGAAGCAGAACTTCAGAAGCTGAACCTTCAGACGCTGACCTTCAGAAGCTGAACCTTCAGACGCAGAACTTCAGACGCAGACCTTCAGAAGCACTTCTTCATAAGTACCTTCAAAAGCTTTCTTGTTTTCACCTGATCTTTTGAAGATTTAATTGAAGAATTCTTTCATGTTACTTGTTCTCCAAGCTGCGCATGTTCTAGGAGGAAGATATTTTCGTGAGATATATTTTGAAGATTGGATGTTTTTATTTGTGAATATATTTTCAAAGACATCTTTGGAAAATATATTTCTGAAGAATATTTGTGTCAATATATTTCTGAAAAGAATATTTGATTCAAATATATGTTGCTGCTGAAGGCTATAAATAGAGGACGCCTCTATGGAAGAAATCAACTCAACCAAAGCTATCATTGAAAGAGTATACTTAGGTTTTGAGTCTGTTAATTGTGAGTCTTTCTTGTGTCACCTTGATGCAAGCATAGGACTGTGTTTATTGAGTTGTAATTGTAGAGCACTTGAAGCTTTTAAGCAAGAGTGACTTTTGTCTGTTTGGAGTGTGTCTCCTTCGTTGATTGTTATTTGAGTCTAAGATCACTGGGGCAGTGATTGTTTGAGGGGAAGTGAGAGGGGTCTCATATCTAGGAGTTCCTAGGTAGAAATACCACGGGTAGTGATTAAGTGAGAAGGCGGTGAACCAGAGGTTGTTCACATAGGACTTTGAATTGATACAATCATAGTGGATTTCCTTCCTGGCTTGGTAGCCTCCAGACGTAGGTGTGTTTGTCACCGAACTGGGTTAACAAATAACATGTGCCTTTTACTTTCAGTCTGTTATTTCTTTCCCTGTTATTGTTCCTGTGTTTTACTCTATTTTACTGGGCCAGAATTTCAAATGGTATCAGAGCAGGCACCCTGCCTGTTTTTGGATGAGCTCCAGGGAAGTTATCTTCTGGCATAATGGATAAAGAAGGAGGATTTGTGAACAGACCACCTCTGTTGGATGGTTCCAACTATGACTATTGGAAATCTCGCATGAGTGCTTTCCTTAAATCTATAGATAGTAAGACATGAAAATTAGTTCTGAAGGGTTGGGAACATCCTGTTGTGCTTGATAAAGATGGAAAGAAGATAACTGATATGAAACCAGAAGAAGAGTGGTCCAAGGAAGAAGATAAATTAGCTCTTGGAAACTCCAAAGTCTTGAATGCTTTATTCAATGGAGTGGACAAGAATATGTTCAGACTGATCAAGCAGTGCACTGTAGCTAAGGATGCTTGGGAAATTCTCAAAATTACACATGAAGGCACATCCAAGGTAAAAATGTCCAGACTTTAACTTCTTCCTACCAAGTTTGAAAATCTCAAAATGTTGGAGGATGAAAACATACAAGACTTCTATATGAACGTTCTGGACATGGCTAACTCATTTGATTCTCTTAGAGAAAAAATATCTGATGAGAAACTTGTGAAGAAAATACGCAGGTCTCTACCTAAGAGATTTGACATGAAGGTGACTGCCATTGAGGAAGCAGAACATCTCCAGTATGAAGGTTGAGGAATTGATAGGATCCTTGCAGAATTTTGAGACAACCTTCAATAACATAATTGAGAAAAAGGGGAAAGGTGTTGCTTTTCTAGTAAATGCTGATAATGAGGATGATGAAAGCATATCAAAAGCTCTTGTGATGCTTGGTAGACGGTTTAATAACATTCTGAATCATGCTGACAGGAGACCCAAGCCAAATGGTCAGAACATGAGGTTCAACATCAGTAAGCAACAAAATGATTTGAAGAAGACAAGAACTGATGAGAAGAGCAATCAATCAAAGGGAGTTTAGTGTCATGAGTGTGAAGGATATGGTCACATTAGGACAGAATGTGCCACATATCTCAAGAGACAGAAGAAAATCTTGATTGTCTCTTGGTCTGATGAAGATGACTCAGAAGGAGAAGTGGAATGTGAGTCTGCGAAGCATGTTACAGCTTTAACTGGTAGATGCATGTCTGATGATGAAGTTAAGGCTTCAGAAGCACTATCAGGTTCTGAAGCATCATCAGGTTCTGAAGCACCATCTGATACTGAATCTAGTGATGAAGAATTGTCTTATGAAGAACTGGCTAACTCTTACAAAGATCTATACATCAGAAGTGTAGAAGTTTGCAAGTTACTAGTGAATCAGAAGAAGACTATCAGTCAACTGCATGCTGAAAGAAGTGACCATTTAGCAAAAATTTATGATCTCAATGATGAGGTAACCCAACTGAACTCTCAACTTGAACATATGAAGAAGCAAGTCAGAATGATGAACACTGGTACTGATATGCTAGAAGAAATATTGGAGAGTCAGAACCAAGGGAAACCAAAAGGAATAGGGTTTGATGATAGGACCTTGAACAACAAACAGCAAAATCCAACTAAAAGGTTCATTGCAGCTGTTGGAACATATGATCCAATGATGGGCAAATCTAAGTTGGAACATCAGAACAAACCTCAGGGATCTAAGAGCAGGAGGGCATCTCATCCTTGAATATGTCATTACTGTGGTAGAAAGGAGTACATAAAGCCATTCTGTTTCAAGCTGTATGGATACCCCAAGCACTTTCAACAAAGAAAAATGGAACCCATTGTAAACAAAGTCAATGTCAAGAAGGAATGGAGACCCAAATGTGATAATGTTGGCCTCATAGCTCATACATCTTTAAGAGCCTCCTCTAGGGAAGACTGGTACTTTGACAGTGGATGCTCTAGACACATGACTGGAGTTAGTAAATTTCTTGAAAACATAAGACCTTACACCAGTAGCTATGTGACTTTTGGTGATGGAGCTAGAGGAGAAATTCTTGGGATTGGAGACTTGATCAGTGATGGACTACTAAGGTTAGACAATGTGCTATTAGTAAAAGGGTTAACTTCAAATTTTATTAGCATAAGCCAGCTGTGTGATCAAGGGATGGAAGTGAACTTCAACAAGACTGAATGTCTGGTAACTGCTGGGAAAAGTGAAGTGCTAATGAGAGGTAAGAGATCTAAGGACAATTGTTACGTGTGGGTACCTGAAGAAGAAGTCAGACTCTGGCACCAGAAACTTGGGCACTTAAACCTGAGGGGTATGAAGAAAGTCATGTCTGTGGAAGCCATCAGAGGACTACCCAAACTTAAGATTAATGAAGACAAAATTTGTGGTGAGTGTCAAATTGGAAAACAAATCAAGATGTCTCACAAGAAGCTGCAACATCTTAAACTTCACATGGATCTCATGAGGTCAATGCAAGTTGAAAGCCTAGGTGGAAAGAAGAATGTTTCTGTTTGTGTTGATGATTTTTCAAGGGGTAAACTGCATGAGGAGTTATAGCAATTACAGGTGTTGAAACGTGCAAACAAATTCTTTCTATTTACTTTAACTACAGTTGCATGAGAAATAAGGGAAATCATTCTCATTCTGAAGACTGCTGTAAATGTGAGTTCTCCTGCTGTTTCACTTGTACCAGTTGCTGTTACCACAAGCCCTTTTGATTTTGTGGATATAAATCCTGATGTTACTGTCTCTGTTGTAATGTACTTGATTTGTTGTGATGGTCTACTCCTGGTACTGTTGTTCTTGTTCTTTCTACCCCTGGTGAATGCATGGTTGGTTTGTCAAAATTGTTTGGCTAAAAAGGGGGAAATAAGTGTGTCAGAATTGAAATTGTTTCCTGTCAGAAGCTGATGTGTTTCAGGGGGGAGTCTCTGTTTCAGGGGGAGTATATGTGTTTCCTGTCAGAAGCTGATGTGTTTTAGGGGGAATATATGTGTGGAAACGTAGTATGTGGGGAGTTTGTTTATTATGTGCCGCTACTGACTCTGTTGCTTTTTGGTTACTACGTTTAAGTTCTTCTTGGTTGCGTACTTATGATTGTTGCGTACTTAAGTTTAGAAGAATTTGCCTTGTGATATCTCTCTGTTCTCAAATTGATTTTAGCCAAAAATTTGCCAAAGGGGGAGATTGTTGGATATTTGGTTGTTGGCTTCATTTTTGCTAAAATCAAATATACAAGCAATATGTATGTCTTCAGAAGCTGGACCTCAGAAGCAGAACTTCAGAAGCTGAACGTCAGAAGCTGAACCTTCATAAGCTGAACCTTCAGACGCTGACCTTCAGAAGCTAAACCTTCAGACGCTGACCTTCAGAAGCTGAACCTTCAGATGCTGACCTTCAGACGCAGAACTTCAGACGAAGACCTTCAGAAACACTTCTTCAGAAGTACCTTCAGAAGCTTTCTTCTTTTCGCGTTTTGGAGCTGTTTTTAATCTCACCTGATCTTTTGAAGATTTAATTGAAAAATTCTTTCATGTTACTTGTTCTCCAAGCTGCACATGTTCTAGAAGGAAGATATTTTCGTGAGATATATTTTGAAGATTGGATGTTTTTATTTGTGAATATATTTTGAAAGAGATCTTTGGAAATATATTTCTGAAGAATATTTATGTCAACATATTTCTGAAAAGAATATTTGATTCAAATATATGTTGCTGCTGAAGGCTATAAATAGAGGACGCCTCTATGGAAGAAATCAACTCAACCAAAGCTATCATTGATAGAGTATACTTAGGTTTTGAGTCTGTTAATTGTGAGTCTTTCTTGTGTCACCTTGATGCAAGCATAGGACTGTGTTTATTGAGTTGTAATTGTAGAGCACTTGAAGCTTTTAAGCAAGAGTGACTTTTGTGTGTTTGGAGTGTGTCTCCTTCGTTGATTGTTATTTGAGTCTAAGATCACTGGGGCAGTGATTGTTTGAGGGGAAGTGAGAGGGGTCTCATATCTAGGAGTTCCTAGGTAGAAATACCACGGGTAGTGATTAAGTGAGAAGGCGGTGAACCAGAGGTTGTTCACATAGGACTTTGAATTGATATTATCATAGTGGATTTCCTTCCTGGCTTGGTAGCCTCCAGACGTAGGTGTGTTTGTCACCGAACTGGGTTAACAAATAACCTGTGCCTTTTACTTTCAGTCTGTTATTTCTTTCCCTGTTATTGTTACTGTGTTTTACTCTGTTTTACTGCGCCAGAATTTCATATATGGCGCCACTGACACTGGCTCCACTCCGGGAATAAGATCAATAGAGAATTCAACTTCCCTTTCTGGGGTTAAGTTAGTTACATCTGGCGGAAAGACATCTAGATACTCATTGATAATTGGAATATCACTGGGACTTAGTTCTGGTTCAGAAGTATCAGTGAGCATGAGATAGAAACCCTTATCCTTGGCACAAAAAAACTGGATCATCTGATGAGTATGATTAATCAATTCGGATAAAGCTACGCCTTCAGCCGTATTACTAGTAGGCATGTATATGCTCTTCTCGGGACATCCAATATACACATGGTTTGTAGAAAATCAATCCATGCCTAAAATCACATCAAGTTGCTTCATGGGAAGACACACTAAATCTATATAGTACGTCTTGCTAGATACGGTGATAGGACAATTTTCACACACATAATTTGCTATGATTCCACCATCCGTAGCGGTGGATACCGTCATAAGAGGAATCAATGGTGACAAAGGTAACTGCAGCGTCTCTACATACTTATATGAAATAAAGGAACAAGTTGCACCACAATCAAAAAGAACTTTAACCATATTCTGACGAAGATAACACATACCAGCTATTATAAGTCCTCATTAGCCTGAGCCTTCATGCCATCCAAGGAATACACCCTTCCTTTGCTTTTTGTAGTACCTTCAGTTGCACCTTTACCACGCCTACTAAGGCATTCATACATGAAATGTCCTGGCTACTTTCATCCATAACAAATTCCGGAACCCATCATGCATTCTCCCTGTTGAGCTCTTCCACAGGTCTTGCAAGTTGCAAAAGCTTTGGGGTGAATTGGATTGCTTTCCTTTCTGAGGGGAGCCCTTCGGTTTCATCTTATCATGATACTTGTCTTGAAACTTATCCTTTCTCTTTTCATAAGCCATAGCTTTCTCTTTAGCAGCTTTTGCAAAACCAGCTTCAGCAACCAGACTATCATGCACCAACTCATCAAAGCTTGTAGTCTTCTAGAGACTCACAACAATTTCTATTTCACCCCTTAATCCACGCTTATACTGATTAATCTTCCAAGTCTCTGTGCCCGCATATTCAGTATGGGTGGAGTAATATGACAATTCTTTGAACTTCTAGGTGAATTCGGTAACCGACATGCTTCCTTGCTCGAGTTCCATTATTTTTTGCTATTTCCTCACTTTATATGACAGTGGGAGGTACTTCGCTAGCAATTCTTCCTTGAAGTTTGCCCAATTAATTTCCACCTCATTCGCCATCATTCTACGTTGAGTAGTTTCCCACCAATCTTCTGATGTGCCTCTGAACTGATTAGTTGCATACACCACCTTATCTGCATCTGAGCACTCAGCCATTCAAAAGATTTTCTCCATTTTCTCCAGCCACCTCTTCGCTTCCTTTGAATCACCCTCTCCATTGAACTCGGGAGGATGATTCCTATTGTACTCCCGGAATGCTGGATTACCAATAATTGGGGGTGGTGGAGGCTGCTGGTGGATGCCTTGACCTTGATGCATCATTTATGCCCATTGTTGCTGAGACTGGGCTTGTTGTTGGATCTGTTGTTGCATCATCTGTTGATGATGCATAGCATTCTGGGCTTGCAAGTCATGATATTGGTGATGCATTGCCTGCTGCTGCTGCATCATCTGAGCCCAAAAGTTATCATTAGGATCTCCACCTTCATCATTAGCCTAATTAACTCTAGGCCTTCCTGGTCCTCTTCGTCTACCA
Organism: Medicago ruthenica; assembly: GCA_018208015.1. Lineage (NCBI taxonomy): Eukaryota > Viridiplantae > Streptophyta > Magnoliopsida > Fabales > Fabaceae > Medicago > Medicago ruthenica. Next base: position 49,472,474 of record CM031377.1, on the reverse strand, counting down.
GACATCTTGTCATAATTGTCATATACAAGATAAAAAATCGCTAAGTGATCATTCCAAGACAACATAATGGAATTATCCATCAAACATGCAAATCAACTGAGAAATTACAAAACGTAGCTTTAATTTGTTATACTAATGATGAGAAGCATCTTAGAACCAATCACAATTTTGATTTTCAACGATTCATCTATGACCATTTTCAAGGGAGTAACTAACAATTTAGTCCCCAAACTATCACTCTCTCACGAATTTGATCTATAAACTATTAAAATGAACTAAAAGATCCTTAAAATCATACTTTATAAAATTTATGGTTTTCTTTATATGGTCCACATATAAGGTACTTAATATAGATCTCACCTTAGAATCCACCTATAACTATGCATTTAATTTTTTAGACATTTTCTTTTTGGACTTTGGGAAAACTTTAGTAAAACATTGATTATTTAAACCATTTGTTTTGGAGAAAAAACTGTAACACATGTATTTTTTTTATCAGTAGATGAAGTGACAAGTACCACTAAAACTGAGACGCCACTGTGTGGTTCCAGTTCAAACTCAAGTGAAAGTATGTGACCTAACAATATATCGACATTGTCACCTGAGCCAGGTCTTACAAACATAACATATATATATATATATATATATATATATATATATATATATATATATATATATATATAAAGGGTTTATTGTTTTCTAACAAATACGTAGACGTTCTCATTTTCTTTTTCAATAAATCTAAACCATTTGTTAAATCTTATGATGTTTTTTATATGGTTCATTGGTGAGGAAATTAATAAAACCCTCACTTTGAAATCCACCTATAAGTATGCATTGAATTTATTGTCATTTTATTTATGGACTTGGAGACAACTTCAATGAAGCATTGATTATTTAAATCAATTGTTTTGAAGAGGAAAAAAAAATGTAACACGTGTATGTTTATTTCGTCGGTACACGAAGTGGCAAGTACCACCTAATTACTCACACATATATGGGTAGTTCCAATTCAAACCAGAGTGAAAGTGTCAAACCTATCAATAGACCGTCGTTAAAGTTGAGTTATGTCTTACAAATACAACAAATATATTTTTTTATAAAGGCTTAATTGTTTCTTAACCATTTTGTCCCAAAAACATATAGAAAATAAATATTTTAACATGAAACATTTTATTATAAATATGATAATATATATTCCAAATCTTATTCAACATAAAACATGTTATTTTTTGAGGTGTTGGTTGAAGAGATTAGATGCTTATTATGACTTAGGAATAACTATATTTCAAAATTTTGAGATATTTTTTAATAAAATGATATAAAAAAAACGTCAAAAAATTATGATTTAAATGAGACAAATATTTTTTTGGATCACAAAATATATGCACGAAAAGAAGTGCAAACATTTTTCTGATTAATAAGTATGATTGACCACCAAACGACCAAGTTCCTATTTCTAATTAATATGTATCAACGACCATCAAACAAACAAAACACAAATAAACATCTGTAACACGAAGCCAAAGCCCTTTCAAGCCAAAGAGTTTGAGGTCAATATGAAGGAAGGAACTCAACAATTGCAGCAACGAACTGAACAATAAAACCACCACCACAACAACACGAACTAAATCGTCCAGATCGTGAAGCTTACAATCTCAGAAAACGAAGCCAATTGAAGATGGGTTATGAAGCAATCCGCACCGACCAAAACCCAGTTTTAGAGAACAAACGATAGTCAGAACGGAAAAGGGGTAGATCAAATAAGATGAACTAACAGAAGTGTGGCGAGCAACACCTAGAAGGGCGAAGAATAGTAATGAACTCATATGCGAGAAACACCACACATATAGACACTAAAACAAACTCAAATGTGAGATACACCACACCTAGAAACGTGAACAAATTGAAGAACACTAACACAATATGTGCGCACACAAAAATAGAACATGAGCTTGCCAACGAACAAATACGTGTTTAGAGAACCACTGGGAGCAAGAAATTATGTTGTCAGTGATGAAACATTGTCGTAGCATCATGCGGCGTCGAGCGACCCCATTTAGGGTTTGATGGTAACACAACCTTAAGGGCTGATCACACCACCCTAAAGCTGTGATTACATTAGTAACAACTGGTTTGAATATTTGATAGAGAGGATGGTAGTGGGTGGCGGTGAAGTGTGATTGAGTAAATTAACTTTCAATTCAATTTAACTAGGAATTAGTAAACCATAGTTGCTGCACAAGAATTTAACTAGGAATTTTCAAGTTCTACTACATACTAAACACTAATCTCCGGCAACTTATAGAGTAAAACTCAAGAACTGATAGAAGAACATTAGTAGACAACTACCATAACATTGATAATGCTCAAAAGTCAATATATCAACCTCCTTTTCTATGTAACTAAGGGGATGCTGTGAATTCCAAATTCAGTCTCAATTTAAACGATTACATACGAATACTATAATAATCACTACAAAACCATTGAATTGTGACCTTGTTATTTTCCTTTTTTTATGACACATCAAAGACATGTCCAGCAACAAAATCATATCCTTAAAGCACTTCAAATCTCACTCAATTCATTTAAACTTTAACAATTTGATGGAAAGTATAATCTCATCAACATCTCTCCATAATAACTTACCAATCAAATTCAAATGAATCTGGTTTCAACTCTATATCAATATAACATTGATTTTCGAGCCTAAAATAGGACCAAATAAGATTCTAACATCACATCATCACTCAAAACCTTTTTCTCCCCCTCAAGTGTGAGTGACCCACAATACTAGCTTGATCCACACTAGGATCCTGCTCCCGCTCCCCCACCGAGCCTAACCATTGCTCTGATACCACTTGTTGGGGAGTCTGGGGAGCGCCGAGAGTGCGTCAATGGGCTAAACTTCTAGGATCCCTAAGAGACTTTGACACCACATCTTCACTCAATACCTTAATTCATTAGGTATATGTGTCCCATCACTTATATATTCAACGTCTCTTTCATTTCTAATCGATGTGGGACTTAATGATTCACACTTGAAACTCAATTTATCCTCATCCAAGAAGTGTGTTTAGTATTGGTATTAAGGAAAATGTAATTTGAATACCAAGGACTAGATACAATGCAAATATTGATCTAATCCTTACCCGATTTACAAGGTAGAGTTTAAGGGAAGAGAGAGCAAATGGGAGTACAAGAGAGAGCATGAGCAAATACTATAAGGGAAGAATGCTTGAGTTAGGTTTGATTGAGAGTCATCTGCATCATCATAGGAGTTTATATTGTGCTTCAAGATTGGACAATAAACATAAAGTTTAGCCATTAATGAACATTTCAAGTTAGGATTTATTTATGAGTTTCTATTTATAGGATTATCCTTTTTCTTACAAGTTTTCTAATTGCTATTATAATATAGCATAAAGTGTAGCCATTCAAATTCTTCAAAATTAGTATCTACAATCTATTTAATCACAAAGACACAGAGTTAAATCCTTTGTACCTTTTGGGCTGATATGTTAAATCCTTTGGGTTGTTTTTTTGTTTTTAGAAAGAACAAAAAACAAAGACACAAAGTTGTCATACCTATATACTATTTACTACAGCAAATTAGTGTGAAGATCTTGAGAGTGAAGAGATAGCAAATTAAAAAAAGAACTTTTGTCCAAAAATGCGAAAACATATGTTCTTTTCACTTCACTTTATTCTGGAAAGTCCTTATAAAACATACTTAGAATCTGATGTCAGCTTTAATTATAAAGACAAAATAAATAGATAAATACAACAATATGTATAAGACTTAAGAATCTATGGTCCTTTTTTAGGGAATAGTTAATATATTCTTATTTTATAGTTGAAAAATTAATTTAAGAATTAACTCTCACTTCGTTCATTAGAAAGAAAGCATATATCATGGCAACTGAAGGAATTGACAGTAGTTAGATTCTGTCGCAAATTAGTAGAGAAAACTGATGTTCTGAATAGATAATAATAGAAAAAGTCATTCAAATGTACTAGCTCAAGACATTGACATGGAATACAAACCTTATTTAGGTTTTCCCTACAAGTGAAGTTTGAGCAAAATAACAAAAGTGACGGACAATCAAAATGACCATGAGTAATTACAAAGGATTAAAGACATTGTTACCTGCTAGCTTTGTCGAATCCTCGTCGATGGTTTGTGAAGTGACATTGTTATACTACAATAAAGTGATCAAACGATTTTGCATTGGCAATAAGGAAAGGATAATCTGCATTCCAAGGATTAAAGACAACTACAATATTGCTATAAACCTCAGGATGCAGATTATCTAATCCTTACCCAATATTTCTACCGATTCCATCATGACGACATATTGCTCTAATGGAAAATGAAAACTATCAAAATGATTTCATAGTTTTGCATTGGTGATAAGGAAGAGATAATCTGCATTCCAAGGCTTAGATACAATTACGCATTTGTTTTTCTAAACCTCAGGATGCAGATTATCCCATCGAAACCCAATATATCCTCATTCAACAAGTATGGGAGTACAAGAAAGAAAGAGCATGAGCAAACACTCTAAGGGAAGAATGCTTGAGTTAGGTTTGATTGAGATTCATTTGTATCATCATAGGAGTTTATATTGTGCTTCAAATATATTCGATTATGATTGGTTTTACCAATCATTTTTTTAAGATTCTTAACTTGACCGCTTTCCTGAAAAGTATATAGATCACTTGTTCCTAACAGATCGGAATAGATACCAACAGATGCAGAGCCACAAGGCTGCACCACCATGCAATGAGATTACCTAGCTTCATGGAAACACTTCATTCCATAAAGAATAGATATCAACAAATCTAATACTTTTGGCAGATGTTCTATACGTGAGGACCATTGAGAGTGTTATTCTTGAAGTTTATTTGAATGGTATAGAATATCACAATTTGTGAGGACAAGCCCATAATTGTCTGAGCATAAAGGTGGACCACTTTGTTATCATCACTAATTTATCACAAATAAAAATAAATTCATGATCATTATATTTGTGTGTAACAAGGTATTCTCTATGTGTAATATCGAATCGCGTAGGACTATAATGGTTGGTAAAGCCTTCCTTCAAGAATTTTAAACATGTTGCATTCTCAGGGTAAAAGTCGAATGCGAGATCTTTGGTTAAGATGGAAGAGACCGGAATCGTGTCATACATGTGCTCTTGGGCTCATGATTATTATTTAAGACTAAATCATGTTAGAACAACAACTTGTAACAGAAAATAAAACAATAATAGTAATTTGTATTTACTTTACATTATTATAATGAGGCTCATTAAAACAAAGCCCATTAGGTTTACTTATTTAAGTATGTTTAATTCGGCATTGCGAGCATAATTTCAAAATATGAAAATCCCTTTTACAATATGGTATCACAAAGCTCCTGATTTTTAGGACTCGCTTCTGCGTAAACCTTGGCCGCCATCGTCATTTTTTTTCTTCCACCTTCATTGCGAATTCTTATTCTTTTTCAAGTAACCAACTAAATTTGTTCGAATCATCACTAATTGACGTCGTTCGTTTAATTTCCAAGCTGCCTATTAACTGTTATCATTATTCATATACGTTTGTCCCAGTAAGACACTTTTTCTCACCAACAAGAGTACCACTGTGACCACCTCCCATTGATCGGCCATACCAAATAATTTCATATCGATCAACCACTGCATGCTTAACTTTCATTCTGGTGCGTGAGGTCCACCCTCGAAGACGTTTTCAGTGTGTGTACGACACTCGACGCCCTGCCTGAACTTCTAGTCCTTGGTTAATGAAGGACTGAATTTGGGAAAAAAGAAGAATCACATTCAAAAACAAGCTACTAGCCTCATGCCTGAAGATTACTTGTCTGACAAGCAACACATGAACCAATCTCTTGTCCATTTGAATAATGAGGAATTGGGCGTTAGCCTAAATAATTTGAGCTCAAATATTCAAAATATCAATACACACAGGCTTGAATCACCTAAGAGTACCATATGAAGAGTTACATGAGACTTTTCATTATCAGACTGCTAGTAAGAATGCCTCAAATGGTAACTTAAAAAAGGAAGAAGACTCTGGTGATGTCTTACATGATATTGTGGACATTAGTTCTTCTGAACCTGCTGTGATTAGGGAACAAGATTGCTTAGATGGCCAAAATCTTGTTCTGCATAATTCTTTTGATATTGAATGATGATCTTAGCAGGGATATTGGAGAGGGTTTATATGAAGAGCTGAATGGCAGTGGTGGCTCATCTCATTTGGAACAAGCAATTATGGAGCCTCTCAATGTTGATCAGATAGATGGTGATACAAATTCTCAAAATATAGGGCCTCAAGAAGAACCTCATTGTGATAACACTAATTCTATTCATGCTACTGAGCAAATAGCAGCTTCAGGTAAGGATTGTGCTGAAGGTTCAACTCTGGCACTGCAGAACTCTTTTGCTTTGCTGAATGATGATGACTTTGAGGCTTTGTCTAAAGATCTGGAGAACATAGTTGTTGTTGTTCCCTCAAATTCTACTTTGGTTCCTGGTTTGTCTGGTTTGGTTAGCACACTCCTGCATTGTGTTATGCCTCGACCTATCACTACTAACAACACCTCTCTAACAACAGACAAGCTTCATGTTTTGGAGCCAATCAACACACCAGTGCATTCTGTAGTGGTTTGTTCTTTTAAAGCTCAGATAAGCGTGGACATTTTACAGAAGTTTTGGGGGGATTATACTAATTAGGAACATGAATCTAGCCTTGTCTGTCCAGCATCAACTAAAAACAAAAAGCAAAAGAAACAAAAAAAAATAGACAAGTTTCACCGAAAAGCACAAGTAGTGAGCACATACAAACTCGTTCCAAAAATGGTGCAATCAAAAGCAATCCCGAATATTTTTTACTGTCATGTAGATGGTTGTTAATATGGAATTTGCTGTTCTTTTTTCTTGTTTTTTATGGTTGCTAGATCTATCTTAGTGGGATATATTTGACTCATTGATTGTAATGACCTTTGGTCTTTTACATTTGTAGTGCTAGTAGCTAGATCTATTGTTTGGCAGTTTAGTTTCTTTGGTTTAAAATTAAAGCTTTTGCTAGATGATTGAAGTTCCTTTGCTTCTTAGGATTAGTCTTGGCTTGATTTCTCAGGTGTAATATCTTTTTGTATAGGGTTTTGGCCCTCTCCTGCCTTTTATTGCTTTCTATTACCTTTATCAAAAAAAAAATTGCTCCTTCCCATATAGTTTGAAACACCTCTCCTTTGTATGCCCTTTCCGTTTGCAATGCTCACAATAGAATTTTTCACAAATTGTTTTGGATGATGATTGTGGTGGTCCTTGTATTCCTATTTTGTTGGCTACAAATGTTGACACATAAAGGGCATGCTAGCTAAGCATAGCCTGACGACGAGTCTCCTTATTGTGAACACTAAAAAATTTCATTTTAATCAAACAAATTTTCCTTACAAAAAATTTGCACCCATATGGGGTCAAATTTAACATTGAAGCTTGTCAAGAAATCAAAGATCATATCTATCTCAACGATAGTAGTCAGAGGGGTCCTTGCTTCACTCCATTTTCTAATTCAAATATTGATCCAACTCAAGCCAAAAACCACCGAGAACCCCAAAATAATCAGTGACCAAAAGAACCCCAAAATATTCAGCGAACAAAAGACTTCCCAAAATATTATAGACTCTTCCCAAAACCAAGAGTAACTCACTTTTAATCCTCTAAAAAGTCCTAAAATAAAGGATAAAAGACTCAATAAAATATAGGCCATGACGAGGAGTCATCACTAGCCTCCCTAAAGAACATATTCATATTCCCACTCCTGAACCTAAGTTGTTACCTATTTCTAGTCTGAGACCTGAACCTAACTCTATAATTGTTCTTGGTTGCCAAGTTTTAAGGGCTGGACATCTCTATAAATTCAAGGCTAAGGTTTTGGGTTTTGTACAGAGAAGAGAGAGAGAGTGTGTGGAAAGTTGTGAATCTTAGGGAACCAAAAGAGGGGACTCTTTGGAAAGATTTTGTGCCCTTTGGGGAGGAACTCATGGGTTGGAAACACATGACAAGTGAGATTGAGGCAAACTAGGGTTTACCAAAAGAGGAGATCGTTGTAAAATCAAAGGCTAAGGATCAGTTCCTTTTGTTATAGAAAATAGGGTTGAGAAACAATACTAAACACCTTGGGTTTAGAAATCATAGAGTCTCTTTGCCACGGGAAGAGATTCTAGAAAATGGTAGAAATTTGGGTTTGTTCTTAGAGAACTTGTTGAAGGCTAATAACTTGTAACCCTTCTTTCTATTTGTAAAGATCTCTTTGATAGAAAATTGGATAGATCTCTACCCCAACGTAGGTCAGTATTGGACCGAGTTGGGTAAATAATATTGTGTGTTGTTCCTCTTCTCTACTACTTTCTTATCTTGTTGTTATTTGGTTCAATTGTGGTTTTGCTTTACGCTATTTTTTATTATATTCTTATCGCTTGCAACAAAATGGTTATTGGTTGTCGCAAACCCTTACTCCACACATCAAATTATTGGTGCGGGTTTCGACACAAATTCACAACAATTGGCATCCACCGTGGGGCAAGGGGAGAAGTTTGTCTAGTGATAACCATGGGAACTAAAGTTAATATCTTTGAGATGGAAGTAAGCTTTATTCAACAGAAGTGAATTGAAGCATCGAAGGGTAAGGAGGTGATGCCGGTAAACTTAGCACAATTGAAGAAAAAAGAAAGTCACGAAGGTCACGGCGGTGATATGTTTTTTCCAACACTCACATATTAGCTTAGAGAGGCGGTAGTAATAACACTCGGAGTTCGTCTGGATGAGAGATGTTAAACACTCAACATCAGCCTGGAGAGGCAAAGGTAAAAATACTCTTAAGCAGCCTTAGAGGTGGAGGTTACAAGGTGAAAGACATAGTTTATGTACACATTTGGAAGTTGAGGTAGAGAAAGGTCAGCTTGAAGTGGAGGTGGATTCTTCCACTATTGAGACCGAATGGTGGCACCAAAGTTGTACAACTATGTAGTCCTTGTGTATTATGCTCTTGTTGAGAGCAAGGAATTCTTCAAGAGGAGGCGTAGGTGGACTCTCGGAGTTAAAGAAGGTATGCCACAACTTATGAGATTACCTTAAAAGACCAAGGGTAATTTGAGGCAAGGAGAACTTCAGGAGGAAGAAAAGTGATCAATCTGGAGACTGAAGAGGTTATGGTGAAACTTTTATAACTACCTAAAAATTCTAGTGTAGTTGGCTGCACAGATCTTTAAGAGAGCATAAGGCATTTCGAGGTTTGAAGAGGTATAGGTGAAAGCTTGTGGGACTACATAGTATAGTTTGATGCAGGGATAAGGATCATACTTCGAATGTGGGACTACCAACAGTGGTTGGATGCAAGTGAAGGTCGACGTCTAGGAAAGGATAAGAAGGATGGTAGTTGATGGCTAAACTGACATCACCATCAATTTAAAGATAAGGTGGAGAATTGTTAAATATGTCTTGAAATCTTATGTGAATGTTAAAGTTTTCAAGTTCTAACTATCTCATGAAGAAGAGGAAGGACTCACGACGCAAATGCTCAAAGGATTACAAGGAGTCCAGCTATTGCTTATCTCGCGACGCAGATACTCGATTTTTCAGTTTTCTAAGTTGCCATGTTTTAAGGGATTGGTGAACTCTATAAATACAAGGCTCAAGATTTGAGTTTTGTGCATAAGAGAGAGAGAGAGAGAGAGAGAGAGAGAGAGAGAGAGAGAGAGAGTGAGAGAGAGTGAGAGAGAGAGTGAGAGAATGGAAAGATGCGAATCTTTGGGAACCAAAAGAGGAGACTCTTGGAAAAGGGTTGGTGCCTTTTGGGGAGGGGTTCATGAACAGATGGGAACCACACGGAGAAAGATCCTTAGGAAATTAATCAAAGGCAAAGGATTGGTTCATTTTGGTATAGAAATTAGGGTTGGAAAACAATTGTAAACATCTTGGGTAGAGATATCATTAATTTTGCTGGCCACTGGAAGAGATTCGGGAAAATGGTAGAAATTAAGGTTTGTTCCTAGAGAACTTGTTGAAGGTTAATTTCTTGTAACCCTTGTATCTCTTTGTAAAGAACTCTTTGATAGTGAATTTGAGAGATCTCTCTCCACCATAGTAGGTCAATATTGAACCGAACTGGATAATCCCTTGTGGTTTTTCTTTACATTGTTGTTTGATCTGTTGTTATCGCTTGCAAACAAAATTTGCTTATTGGATACCGCTGACCCTAGCTCTACACATCAAAGTATTGGTGTAAGTTTTGACCTTAATTCAAAATAATATGAATGGTGATAACATATCTGGCATTAAGAACAAAATATAATCACTAACATCAATAAGAAAATAACCACATATATATATATATATATATATATATATATATATATATATATATATATATATATATATATACTGAAAAATCTAAAATCAAAGAGATTACAAATGGTTTGGTATATTACATCTAATTTCCAACTAATGAGATTAGTCACTCCCTGACATGTGAACAATTCAAGAAATAATTTCAAGATGCAATAACTACGAAGAAATCTGCCTTAAAATACTCCTTGATTGATAGAATACTTCCGTTTTTTCTTTCCTTCGCTCTTATATGGTTATGTTTTTGCCAAATTGAGGCAACTTATCATTGAAAACTTGCTTAGCACTAAAAATTTTTGCTTTGTGGAGGCTGAAGTTTTTTTTTTTTTTGAAGAAGCCAAATATTGTCCACCAATATTCGCATCAGGAAGAATTGATTTTGAAATCTTAAGAATAACACACTCTAGGAGGCTCTTTATGCCAAAGAAGTCAGATTCTCTTAGCTCAAGTAATTTTCACTCAGCTCTCTCTGCTTCAATTCTACATCCTCCTGGACATTTGAGCTTAGCCAATATACTCAGGCCAAGAGAAATGGATAAATTATATTTTCTTGTTTCTTGAATCTTCCCACTTTCTCCGTCCATATCAAATCTATCCAAAATAACAAAGATAATTGAATCCCAAAAACATAAGAACTAAATTACCTACTTTTTTTTTAAAGAACTAAATTCCCTACCTATTAACCTAATTAGAATTTCTACAGCAACTAACATATGGGGTAGAATCACGTTAAATGACCAAGGTTTTCAAGTAAATGCAGTTGATGCGACTCTAATCAGTCTCACAAACATCCAAAATTTTGATGTTGTGATCTACTTCACGATGAGACAAGCTTACTAAGGGGATGCAAGTTGTTAAGAGTCCCACAGATAAGAGATGGCCTAACAATGTATTTATAAGTGGGAGCAATCCTCAACTCACAAGTCAGTTTTGTGGGGTTGTGTTAGGCTCAACCACGATTTCTAAGATAATATCAGAGCATTTCAAGATCCATTGGGCCACCTGCTATCAGTTTTCCGCTATCGGGCCACCCACCATTTTCCACGAACCAGGCTCAATAGTGTTGGTCGTGAGGGGGTGTGTTAAGAGTCCCACATCGGATAGGAGATGACCTGACAATGTGTTTATAAGTGGAGGCAATCCTCACCTCACAAGTCGGTTTTGTGGAGTTGTGTTAGGCCCAAGTCTTTGCTCTCAAAAACTGTCATAATGAACATTTCAAGTTAGAATTTATACATGAGTTTGTATCTAGGATTATTCTTTTTCTTACTGGTTTTCAAGTTGCTATTAAAATATAGCATAAAGTGTAACCATTCAAATTTTTCATTTTTTTTTTAAATTAGTACTCCCTCCGTCCCATAATAGGCATTATCATTACTATTTTTCTGTCTCAAATTTTTTGGCCCTTTTATATTATCAATACAATATTTTTTTTTCCACTAACATACTCTTATTTATTGCATTTCAATCATCTAACTACTCCACTAACTATAATTCATAAAGTGTTTTAGCAAATTTAACATATTTTACTATTAAAATCAACACTATTAATCATTTCTTAATAACAGTGTAAAACTCTGAAAGAGCACCTAATTTAAGACGGAGGAAATATCTATAATCTATTGAATAACAAAGACACAAAGTTGTCATTCCTAGATACTATATTCTACATCAAATTAGTATGAAGATTTTTGTAGGAAAAAAAAAAGAAAAAGACAGCATGCAAACAACAGCTTTGCCTACCGCATATATCTTCACAAAGCTTGAGGGCCAAGAGACAATTAATTAAAGAGAAACTTTTGTACAAAAAAGCCAAAACATATTTCTTTTCACTTCAATTATTCTAGAAAATCGTAATAAAATGAGTTGTTTTCCTGTCTGCCTAGATGTGAGCTTTTATTACCAATCTGTCTTACTTGAGATTTTAAGTATCAAATTGCTCTAGTTGGAGTTTTCAAGTACGAGTATGTTAAATGAAATGGTGCATTTGTTGGTGACGTGGTCACGAGTTTACCAATTAAAATGGCGCAATCGTGAAGCCGTTTTTACTTCTTTTTTTTTTGTTGTTTTATATTTTTTTTTCAATTTTAATTATTAAAACATAAAAACATAAATTAATAATAATTTAAAAATATACTAATAAAATGAATAATAAAATATTACAAATTATTTCTGTAAAAAAAAATATTACAAATTAAAAATAAAAAAAATGTTCGTCTGTGCCACATCCCCTACGTCTAATGTCACGAACAGGATATCGTGGTTCTTCCGGTTGTACGTTGTCGATAGATGATTGCACAGAAGAACTACCTCCTTGAAGTAGTCCATTAAATGATTAAAAAATCCTCTTTACACTACACCACCGTCTTGACGCCATACTTTGCGTAGAAAATTTTGATCGGTTGTGTCCCATGTAGCGTTTAATGATGGACTAGAAAAATTAAAATTATGCGCCGGTGTGAAGTTATTATGTGGTTGGGTTGGTTGTGTAAACCCAAAGTCTAAATTAATGTTGTTGGGGGGTTTGGTTTGTGTAGAAGCTTTGGGGGTTTGATTTGTGATGAATTGGTTTTCTGGAGTTTGGTATGTGTAGAAGTTTTGAGGGATTTGATTTGCATTGAATTGATTTTGAGAGGTTTAATTTGTGTAGATGTTTTGGGGAGTATGATTTGGGTAGAATTGACATTGTGAGTTTTGGCATCTGTAGAGGTTTTGAGGGGTTTGATTTGTGTAGAATTGGTTTTGGAGGGTTTAGTTTGTGTATGTGCCATAGTTTGGTTGGGTATATGGAGGGTTATCAGAAAATGTTACTATGTCCATATTTGTAAGTTAATTGTGTTGTGGTAGACATATTAGGGACTTCAAAATTTTCTGGTGAATCTTCTGGTGATTCGGGTTGTTGTGAACGTGGGCCCCTTAAATGTTTGTCCCTGAAAGGATATTTTGTATACACTTTAAACTGAAGCCTATACTCCCTCGATGGTTTAACTTCATCTACATAACGCTTGCCATGCAACACATAATCATTACGATTTCCCACATTTGGATTTCATCAGGATATTTGTGTTTCCAAGAAATTGTGTATTCCTTCCTCATGTCAATTTAATGGTACTTCTTCATGCACATTGGTTCATCTGGCTGTATATTTTGCAAGAGTCCAAATTGGAGTCGCACTCTATCTGATTGGTGCATTTCTATCAGCTGATATCAAAAGATATAAGTTTTGGCAGTCCACAGTTGACTCTCCTCTTCGCCCTCGTATGAAAAACTTAGGTAAAGCCTCCAAATAAACTGATAAATAAAATTTAATTTAGTATATAAATTTATTTTAAATATTTTGCAATCATACTAAAGTAAAGATATGTTTTCTCCTAAAGGGTATATTGATAAAAAAATAATTAATGTATTGATAAAATACTCTTGGAAACATTAACAAACCCGGGTTAATTTGTAAACACAATAGAAATTGTCAACAGAATTAATACAATAATCAACTTTCTTAATTCTCGTGTTTTTCACAAAAGGGTCTTATATTTAGGGACGGAGGTAGTATATAGTTGAAAAATTAATTTAAGAATTAATGCATATCTAACGGCCTTCTTTAGAATTAATGCATGCGTGTATGTTTATGTATCTTGGCGACTGCAGGAATTGTCGGTAGTTAGATTCTGTCACAAAATAGTAGAAAAGTTGTTGTTTTTAACAGAAAATAACATAAAAGACCTATTGTGATTTAGATTAAACTCACACCATATCGTGAATTCTGACTAAACTCACGCTAATACTTTGATGTACGTGTGGGAAAAAATTAACAGCAACTAAAACCAAAACAAGCACACATAATAAAACAAAATAAAGGAGAAGATAGTAAAAACATGATGATATTTATTCACCTATAGTTCGGTCCTGATTTGACCTACGTCTAAATGAGAGATCAATCCAATTCATTATCAATGAATTCTTTACAAAAAGAAACTAAAAGGTTATGATAAATTAGCTTTGAACCATAAACCCTAATTTCTATCATTTGCTTGAATCTCTTTCTGTGGCCAAAAGTCTCCATGATTTCACAATCAACATGTTTGAATGGTGTTTCCAAACCCTAGAATCCCTCCCAAAAGCACTCAACCTTCAGCCTATTGACTTCATAAAGATTCATATTTTGGTCTCTATAGATTTGCGTTTTTCCACACACTGATACCCTAAACCTGAACTACCTATTTATAAAATTCGTTCAACCTTTAAAACTGTAAGTTTTAGATTGAAACCTAGGGGGGGAGGGGGTGAATTAGGTTTTTAACTTTTTATGACACAAGAAATTATAGTGGTTCCCCTATAGGTACATTCACTCCCTTCACACCCCGCGAAGGAATTCACTATGTTAGAATCTTTGTTACAAGCAATCTCACCCGATGACCCCCTAACAATCTTTCTAACATACACCAGATAGCACCCCACTATCTTTACAACAATTCTCACCAGCAATGGCAAGAAAACTTTACAACAATGTAATTGAAGAATAACAAATATGGTTGTATACTTTTATCAATATCACTCTTAAACAAATGGACTTGGTGTTCAGAAAAACTTCTCTTTATGAATGAAAAAGAATGAACAAAGTTTTTCCAAGAATGAGAATTTGAATGCAAGTGCAAGTGATATTGAATTTCACATGAGAGTTTGAAAATTATTGTGTGTATCTAAATTGTTTTGATTCTCAATTGAATTTATAGAGGCTAAAAAGATTTATGAAGCAATACTATCTTTCAAAAAAGGTTACCGATGAATAGAGATAATTTTGAAATGGTGCCTTTTCATAGTAGAAAAATGAATTAGACCGTTTAAGAAAATTTCTAACGGTAACAATTTAAAAGGATATAGTTGATGTTGACAAATTATGATAACCGTTAGAAACCAATTAGCCATATATCATTACCTCTTTTGCTCATAATAATCAATTTGCATTTAAAAGGAAAAAAGACGTTGAAAGGCTAGTTAATCAATTGCAAGTTTGATAATTGGTTTTTAAAAGAGAACATGCTGAAACAAAATTAGTGCAGTATAAACCATTATGCCAAATATATAAGAAAAATTATTTGAGGCATAAATGATTATAAGTTTCCAAAGTCAAAAATAATTTTCTAATCAAAATATTTTCATGCAAAAATATTTTAATGCAAAGTCACATTTAAAATAAAAATTATTGTGAGTGTGTGATTTATTTTCAAGAGATTTTTAGGGATTGCTTCATATGGGGACTTAGAGAAATGTTTGTAATTATTTTCTGAGCATTCTAAGTTGTTCTATAAGTTAAGAATGATAAATCAAAAAATAATTTGCCCTACTTACGAAGTGTATAACCAAGAAGCCTAGACACTTATCTTCATTCTTAATTTTCATTTTGTACCTCCATAGTTTTTCTTCTTTTGTGATGTGAGTTTGTTATCATCAAAACTCAGCCAAAGTTAGAAGGAAATCTTTTCACAAAAACATGGCGACCAAGAAAACAGAAAACACATATGTGCGCGTCGGGTAGCCCTTCCTACGCATTGCGCGTGGGGCAGAATATATATGCTTCTCACAAAAAGCTTTAATGCACATCGTGCAAGCTGCTATGTTCATCGTGCATCTAGTTGAACCTTGACATCCCAGAAACCAAGATTTTAAGGTATATACAACACATTAATACTATGATGTGTTGAGCAAAATTAGCATAACCAATAAGCAAAGTGACCAAACAAACAACAGACAATAAAGATAAGATAAAGTAGAAGAAGAACATGATATTGATTTACACAGTTTGAGCCAAATTGACCTTCGTCTTGAGGCGAGAGCAGTTCTTCAATCCACTATCAATGAGTTTCTTAAAAATAGATACAATAGAAACAAAAAAATTAGCCTTCATCAATAAACCTTAATTTCTACCATTTTATCAATCTCTTTGCTTGAACAATAGACTCAATGATTTTACTTACCAGGATGTTTAATTAGAATGTTTCCCAACCCAAAATCATAACTCAAAATCACTCAACCCATAGTCTTCTATTCTCCCAAGGATTCCCTCTTTTAGTCTCTCTCAAGTTGCATTCTATAAAACCTTAAACTGCACTGTGTATGTACAGTGTTTGCACCACTCACCTCGCGGGTAATGTCTTCCTTGTGTATGAGCTTCTTGCAGAACATGGCGTCGCTGTTGTGGCATCCGCCTCTCACATGAACCCACCCGCCTAACGGGTGAGGCAGAAATGGATCTCGACAGAAAAACAGATTGAGTCATCTTTAACAGGACCATTGTTAGCGAGTTAATTAAATTGTTTATGTTAATTGTTATAGGCACTTAGGCTCCAAATTTACTAGCTCAAGTGTTACCAAATCTCCTTTAAGTATAAGCTTCATATGTGTGAATAGAAGAATAAATTTTGCATTGTAACTGAAAAACTAACTATTGGAAGCTTTACTTGACATTATATTGATTTCCAGTCCAAACCTTAATTAGGTTTCCCTAATTGACTCGTGTGTTATATAAGTTTTAGCTAAAGAACAAAGATGACAGAAAATCAAAATGAGCATGATTAACAAAAGTTCCAGCCACGGATCCATGTAGCACTTGGGGCAAGTGCGACCACTCCTATTTCGTTGTAAAGAATTCAATAGTAATTTATTTTTGTTCTATTAAAAATAAGTATCGACCCCACTCAAAAAATATTGACAATTGTACTTCGGAAAATTCACATATACGATTGTATAAGAGATAAACTGCTCAATGATTATTTGATCACATACATTTAGAAAAATTATATTATAATTTTAAAATATAAATACACCTAGAGAATTTTTTTATTTTTTTTAAAGAACACCTAGAGAATTATAATTCATAGATATTTAGATGTCTTTAGTTTTTAGATATAAAATATTATAACTTTCTTAGTTTAAATTTTTATCGCTCATACATTGATGTGTATTTTTATGAAAATAAAAAAAAAATAAAGCCGGTATAAAATCTTGCTCCCACCGATTGAACTTTTTGGATCTGTCACATTAAGCCGCCATCTTTCTATAAACAAATGTTACCTGCTAGCTATGTCAAATGCTTGTCGACGTTTTGTGAACCAACGTTGTTATATTACATCAAAGTGATCAAACGATTTTGCATTTGGCAATAAGGAAAGGATAATATGCATTCTAAGGATTAAAAACAACTAAAATATTGCTATAAACCTCAGGATGCAGATTATCTAATCCTTACCCAATATTTATACCGACTACATCATGACGACCTATTGCTCTATTGGAAAATGGAAACTATCAAGTTGATTTCAGTTCTGCATCGGTGACAAGGAAGAGATAATCTGCATTCCAAGGCTTAGATACAGTATACGCATCGGTTGTTCTAAACCTCAGGATGCAGATTATCCCATCTAATCCCAATATATCCTCATTTAACAAGTGTGTTTAGTATTGCTACTATGGAAAATGTAATTTGAATCCCAAGGACTCCAATTGCAAGTAGTATTAAGCAAATGAGAGTACAAGAAAGAGCATGAGCAAATACTCTAAGGAAGAATGCTTGAGTTAGGTTTGATTGAGAGTCATCTGCATCATCATAGGAGTTTATATTGTGCTTCAAATATATTCGATTAAGATTGGTTTGCCAATCATTTTTTTAGGATTCTTAACTTGACCGCTTTCCTGAAAAGTATATAGATCATTTGTTCTTGACAAAATGTCACATTCAATATGTAGGCTTATACTGAAATTTGTCTTTTTTTCGATCAGAATAGATACCAGCAGATGCAGAGCCACAAGGATGCACCACCCTGCAATGAGATTATCTAGCTTCATGGAAACACTTAATTCCATAAGGAATATATATCAACAAATCTAACACTTTTGGCAGATGTTCTATACGTGAGGACCATTGAGAGTGTTATTCTTGAAGTTTATTTGAATGGTATAGAATATCTCAATTTGTTGATGACAAGCCCATAATTGTCACGGCAGGCAGGAGGACCATTTTGTTATCATTATTAATTTATCACAAATAAAAATAAATTCACGATCATTATTTTTGTGTGTAACAAGGTATTCTCTACGTGTATCTAAAGAGAAAAATTCATCGAATCAGGTAAGAAAACAATGGACGGTAAAGTCCTCCTTCAAGAGTTTTAAAGCTGCTACATTCTCAGGGTAGGATTCAAATCTAATACCTTTGGTTACGATGGAAGAACCTCAAGGTGAGAAAAACACAAGAAGGGGGGGTTGAATTGTGTTGGCTTTTTCTTTCTCAAAAACTAGAGTTAGTTCAAATTCTGATTGGGATCAGAGTCTGAAGCTAATATCAGAGTTAGTTAGAATGCAGCGGATACAAAGTAAATGGGAGAGAGAGAGAGAGAGAGAAAGACACAAGCAATTATCCTGGTTCCTTCCACAACCCGGAAGTAGTCCAGTCCCCTTGTTACTTACAAGAGATTTTTCACTATAATCCAAATAGTTACAAATGCTCAAGCACACAAGCAAGAGACTTCCAAATGCTCAAACACACAGTAAGAGACTTCTAATTGCTCAAGCACCCAAGCAAGAGACTTCTGATTGCTCAAGCACAAAAGCAAGAGACTTCTAATTGCTCAAGCACAAAAGCAAGAGACTTCTAATCAAACAGAGTTACAAAGAAATATGTTTGAGTTGAACACTTGATATACTATCAGTGGTGTTCACAAAATACAACACCGTTTTAGACTCTATACTTAACAAATTCTAGGATGAGAAAATTTGAAAGAATTTCTAAGTTATTGATGCGTAGTGAATTTGACAGAGTATTGGCACTTTCAAAATTGTAGAGTCTTGTATATTCTTATTCAAGTCTTCAGTCCTTTTATAAAGGGATAGAGAGACGTTGAGAAGATGTCAGATCCTCAATAGATTCGTTTGAATTGAAGCTTGATCCAACATTGATTTCTTCCTTGATATGGACTGTGTACCATGAAGAATAACGTTTGAATCCTTTCCTTAAAATGGATTGGATGTTTTGTCTGAGGAGACAAAGTTGCAGAGATCGTTCTGACTCTGAGGTTGTTGCAGAGGTCGTGGTCGTACTATGTACTTTTGACAGTAACAACAGTTGACTTCTGAGTTTCCTTTAGACTTCAGACTTCTGACTCCAGTCTTCAGACTTCAGACTCCAATCTTCAGACTCCAGTCTTCAGACTTCAGACTCTGAACTTCAGACTCCAATCTTCAGACTCCAGTCTTCAGATTCTGACTTGATACTCAAGCTTCAATATTTTCCTTTGCTCTTAACTTGATCTTTCAGAACCACTATTAGATACATAATTTTAAATGTATGGTCCTGCACACTTAAAACAAGTATTAACATATCCAATTTTCTTTTTAACAGTTTGTTATCATCAAAACTCAAAAGAGACTTGTTCATACATTTTGTTCCAACAGAACCTGAATCATCTCCTACATGTGCTCTCGGGTTCACGATCATTATTAAAAACTAAATTATGTTAAAACAACAACTTGTAACAGAAGATAAAAGAAATGATAAAGTGCATACAATGAAACAAGATGCTTGGTTTCGATGTTCGCCCAAGTATGCCTACTTCTGCAACCACAGTGGAGTTGTAGTTACGTCTTATTGATAGTGAATAGGATCATGGTTTACAATGTTACAACTCAAAGATAAATACTATCGTCCAAAATACAATGTTGCAAAAGCTTTATTCATACACATACACTTCCACCGTAGTTTCCACTAAATGAATAGGACATATCGTATGACCGTTATTTTCAGGAACACTTTGAACACTAGTTGTTGGTCACTTTAATAAGAATCGGTTGTGATACTACTTGTTGTAGAGTTCGGGGAGCGGAAATTAGCTAAACCTTCAAGAATGTTAAGACGCCTTAACACCACATCTCTACCAAACAACTGAATGCATTAGGTTTATGGGTCATCTCTCTTATATATCCAACATTTCCTCCATTCATTGTCAATATCAGACTAACCACTCTCACTAGATATTCCAAAAATCTCTTCCTCAAGTTGAGTCACCCACGTCATTAAACTCACTCATCCCTTCCCACTTGACACTGCCTACGAGCCATACCCAACAATCTCCACCTAGGAGAATATTTAATCCTATGAAGATTTAGTGTATGACGTTCACATCTTGACAACTAGGGTTACAACTCTTGCTTAACACTGAGAAACATGTAACAAGTCCAAGCTTAGTGGGGGAGCGGAAATGGGATCCTAGTGTGGATCAAGGCTAGTGATGTGGGTGACTCACTTGAGCGGGAGATTGTTGGAATCGCAAGTGGGAGTGGTTAGTTCCACATTACCGCTCTCGGCGCTTCCCAAACTCCACAACAAGTGGTATCAGAGTCGAAGGTTACTAAAGGGGCCGACTTGTGACAAAAGTCTTCCTGACAATGGTGGTTAGGTTGCGTGTCTCATTGATGCATAAAAAATGGAAGTGCAACTGTACGTGGAGGAAAAAAATCTTTGGCTTTAAGGGGAGCATACTTCATATGAATGGATGGACTCGCACTTGTGAGGGATATTGTTTGTATAGCAAAATGAGTAAAAAGTCTCACATTAAATGGAAACTGGGTGTTGAGTAATTTATGATTGAGAAGCCTCATGTATCTAATGTCTTAAAGTTTTAGATTAAAACATACTATCAAATCTATTTATATGGTTGTTATTAATCCAATGTGATCGTCTCCTGTGCTCTCCTTATGACCCAAAAAATCAGCTAATATTTAATATATTAACATTCTTTTTGACAAAATATATTATACTGAGTACTCACATTAACCTATGCAGAATGGACATTGTGAAAGCTATGGACAATCGTTTTGCCATGTAAAGGATGAGATAATACTTGAATAAGAACTAATTTCACTAAGAAGTCTCATCATCGGTCATAAACTATTATTTCCCTACAGGACAATACTTAGAATTTACTTTACTTTGTGAAAACATTTTCAATTTTCATTTTCAAAAATGTGTTTATTTTGATTTGCTAATAAAAAAAAAGTGAGTCTCTTGAAGAGAACGATTTTGATGAAGAGAAGATGAAATGATAGCTATGAACAATGCATTTTTAAAATAATGAAAATAATTATTTTGACATTTTAATTATTTTGGCCTCAAGTGTTTCCTCCAGCTAAATTTTTTGTTCTTTGGTGGAAGTTGTTTTACAATGTCTAGGCAAGAAAGGATCGTGTTGTTTTACGAGTTAATTGGCAGCCCCCTCCTCCTTGTTGGATGCAGTGTATTGATGGTTCATTGAGAGGTTCTCTTATTGTTGCATCGATCTTCATGGTATTTGATCCTCTTTTGAGGCTTTGTTATTAGGTGTAATGTATGCCATAAAAATTGCATTTGAAAATAATTGACATAATTTATGACATGAAAGTGATACTACTTTGGTGATCCACGCGTTTTCGTCAATTAAATTGATGCCTTGGAAACTTCAAAATATATGAGAAAATTGTATTGTTTTAACTAGACAAATGATGAAATGAACATCAGAGTTTCTCATCTTTTTAGATCATAGATCCAGAGAAGAGAATAATTGTGCTGATATAAGCTTGGTTCATTTGGAGTGTATGCGAAGGTTTTTAGTTGGGAGATTAGTTGGGTTGCTTTTAAAAAATTGTGGGTATATTACGCAAAATCAATTATCAGCCGCTGTTTTCATCTCCGATAAAAGGTGATTAATATGTGTAAGTAAACATGTGAGGCATACAAGGTGAATTTTTTTTATTTAAAGGTGATTAATCTCCATTGGTGAATATGTGATACACGCTGAATTCTCCTCTCCGATTAGAGTTTATAATTACACAGAGAGCAATTACTGTTTGGGTACAACCTCAAATCAAATTTATCTAGGCATACACACACAAATATAAAAAATTGGGTTAAATAAGTAAATGGTCCCCCTAAAGTATACCAACATTTGATTTTAGTCCCCCTAAAATATTTCTTAGGCTTTTGGTCCCTTCAAAATTTTTCATCAATGAAATTAGTCCCTACTTTTTAGTCAACTCATGTCTAACCTTCATATTTTTTAATGAAATTTTCCATATATGGGTAGAAAATTATGACAATATTTTCCAAAAAAAATTAGAATTTTTTAATAAAACATGAATTTACTATGAATTTTTTAGCACCAAAAACATAAAAATTCATATTTAATTCATGTTTTGTTAAAAAATTCCAATTTTTTTGGAGAGAGATTATCATAATATTCTATCCATTTCTGGAAAACTTCATTAAAAATTATGAAGGTTAGGCATGAGTTGACCAACAAGTAGGGACTAATTTCATGGATATAAAACTTTGGAGGGACCAAAAGCCTAAAGAATATTTTAGGGGGACTAAAATCAAATGTTGGTATATTTAGAGGGACCATTTACTTATTTAACCCTAAAAAATTTATCCTTGAAAAGTGAATTAGATTAGAGTTTACAATTACTTTTGAAAACATGTGTGGTTTTTTAGATATGTGTGGTTGACCATTAAGGGTCGTTGAACACTAGGACACTAGTTTACAATTTGATTTGAAGGCACGAGTAGAGTTTATTGCACTAGTGGTAGTGCTAAGACGATGGAAGTTGATGATGGTTAAGAACCTCAGTTGAAATTGAGAGGTAGTGATTGATTTTAGACTGTGTGGAAGTAAATCAAAGATTTGAAGAGTGAAATTTATTCAAAGGTTGAGCGAGAAAGAGGTGTCTCACTTATCAAATAGTTTTATGGTTGGATTGCGATGTTTTTGTAGAAGTTAAGTGTTAAGACTAAAGTTAGAAGTTTTGATGATTTGTGTGATAAGTGAAGTATGTGGATTTGGCAGTACTTTAGTCTGAAGCCAAGAAGTTAAGTTGTAATGTTACGCATTCTTTGAGAAATGACTTCTAGTAACGTTCAAGAAATAGTTATTTGGGGCATCCAGTTCTTTTGGGATGGTAACCATAAATTTTGTATATAATATGGATTCTTTTGGGATAAAAGATTCAATGACCTTTACTCCTCGAAAAAAATCATTGAAGACTTCCTACAATCAGAGTTTACAAAAGGTTGATTGTTGCTTACATTTAAGACTTAGAGAGTGGTAAATGAAGTGTTTTGTGCTTTTGTTTTTATCGTAGTATTGACACATCTTGAATAATATGTTCTCTCGTTTCTTCAAATGCTCAAGTTCCTTTCATAGGAGGATTGAAAAGAATCGTTGTTTGAAGAAGGTTCCATCGACTTAATCTTCTTGGAGAAGCTTTGATCAGATTTGAATCCTTTGCCTCTTAAGGATACTTTTGTTGAATAGTACTTGAGAAATCATTTGTTTCTTTTAGAATGATTTGTTGCATCCACTTTGTCTTGTAAGAGCTTTGTCCATTTCTGCAACGTGTTCTTCATTTAATCCAGCAAGGAAGTGGTCATAAGTTTACAACCCACTAAGTTAAACTTCTTCAAGAGTTCTTTGGTATACTTGGATTGGTGAACATTGACTCCATCTTTGCATTCATTGATTTGAATACCAAGGAAGAATTTTACTTCATCGATCATACACATTTTAAACTCTTCCTGCATCATCTTAGAAAATTCCTTACACCAAGTTTCAGTAGTAGAAGCAAAGATGAAATAATCAACATATATCTGAACAATTAAAATTTCATTCTTTATAGCCTTTCTGAAGAGAGTGGTGTCAACTTTTCCACGTTTAAAACCATTCTCCCAAGAAAGTCACTTAGTTTGTCATGTCATGTCATGGTCTAAGAGCTTGTTTGAGACCATATAATGACTTTTTCAGTTTGTACCCAAACTCTTGGTGCTTTAAATCTTCAAACTCAGGTGATTGTGTTAAATACACATTTTCAGAAATGACATCATTCAAGAATGCACTTTTAACAATCATTTGATATAAAGTGATATCATGGTTTACATCATATGATAACAATGATCTTATTGCCTCTAACCTAGCAACAGGAGCAAAAGTTCTAGTAAAGTCAATACCTTCTTGTTGAATATAGAGAGACAAACTTCACGAAACACTAGAAAATGACCATAGAGCGACAAACTTCCCTAAACACTAGCAAATGACGTGGCAATCGAACTTAAAAGTTTCATACGCTCTCCCCTTTCCTCTTTCCCCTGATATTTCCTCTTCTAATGGATTCCTCCTCTTGGCTTACTTTCACCTCCCTCCTTAGAAATTTTCATTTCGATTTCTATTTTCATCATCCCATCCAATTACATCTAGCTCAATCTTGATTTTCTTTTATTCATCAACTGCTCACAACCACAGTTCCCTTCGCCGTCGAGTTTTCAGCAAAGTTAACCCCTTTGGCGTTTACAAACTTCCACCACATGAAAATATTGCTATAATTTATATTGCTTCTCTTTGTTTTACATTGCAATGTAGTCAGGGCCGTCCACCAACAATTTGGAGGTCCCATTGTAATCTTGACAATTTTAATTTAAAAAATATTGAAAAAAATTCTCACCACTTATAATAACAAGTATATCGGTTATCCTTTCGTGACATTAATAAATTTGTTTTGTTATTACATGAGAAAAAAACTGAAACAGTATCATTAAGCATGCAAGGATTAGTTAGAAGGACTAGACTTAGATGTAGTGCCCTAACAAGAAACATGTACTTAAATATGCTATCTCCTGTCACTCTAACTAGAATATCGGAACTGAACAATAGCATCAACATCAGCCGTCCTTACTGAAACTACATTAAGATTGTTGGTTGAGTAAGTTGTCAAAATGTATTCCTTTTGAACACCAAATAACACTAGTACACAAAACACTTTTTAACATAAGGATATTAAATAGGTTGCTATCTATGAAGCCCGGATACTCCAAAATGGAGACGTACCCGTATCGGATACGTACCCGTATCAGATACGTATCGGATACCGATACTCCACGGATACTCTCGGATACGTACCCACGGAGTATCGGAATTAATTATTTTAATTTAAAATATATATTTTATCGGATACTTATAAGATACTCGATAGATATACACAGATACTTATTAGATACTTCACATAGACGTATCCTGGAAAAAATGAAAGGTAAAAAAGTGAGACTGTGTTGTGAAAATTCAATGGAGATGTATATGATTTAATTTTAAGATATGAATCACTATAATTGTTTTTTGATTAGCCAATTAAAAATTATATTTTTGGTGGATGAAAGTACCGAGAGAGAGGAGATTCAATCAATCAACATTAAACAAACTTTGTTTTGAGTTCTTTTATTGATGCATTTGTTGATATTCTAACATATGAATGAAAATAGAATATGATTTATACGAAAAATGTTTCATTTTTTATTTTGATCACATGTAGTGTTTTTTTTGTAAATTGTGACTTTTATGATTATATATTATTGAAGAGTAATCAATGTTTATTTTTTTTCAAGGATTTTACATGCATGTAAATTTTAATATAAATATTTTGTTAACGTATCTTAGTCGTATCGTATCCTAAATTTTAAAATTTCACGTATCCACGTACCCATATCGTATCGTACCCGCACCCGTACTACGTATCCAGGCTTCATAGGTTGCTATCCACCTGACTTAAAAACTTCATCCAGGATAAGGTTTTAATTAAGATAGTTTTTAATCGGTTCACCTGACTTAAAAAAAGGTTTTTAAAAATTTAAACTAAAATAAAACAAAAAAACACCAAACCTTCAGCTTCCTAACGCGACTCTCTCTCTCTTCACACTGAAATTTTCTTCACCACCACCTCCGAGATTTCTCCATCGCCATCAAGCCGCGCCGCACCTTGCTGCGATTCCACTTTCCAACTCCTAGATCCTCATCCTGCTTGATTCTTCGGGTGTTGTTATTCTCATCTCTATGCAATTTGTGGATTGTCAAATCTAGGGTTTGTGATTCGAAGTAGAAGAAGAATCTTCATCTCGAAGATCTACATGA
Organism: Medicago ruthenica; assembly: GCA_018208015.1. Taxonomy (NCBI): domain Eukaryota; kingdom Viridiplantae; phylum Streptophyta; class Magnoliopsida; order Fabales; family Fabaceae; genus Medicago; species Medicago ruthenica. The sequence goes on along the minus strand of CM031377.1, from coordinate 49,446,067 downwards.
AGCCGATCTACATGAACCTTCCTCATAATCACAGTCTTTCACTTTCCCTCATCGCTGAACCTCTCACTCGCCGCCTCCCACATCGCTCACTCACTCTCGCTGCCTCCCTCATCGCTCTGTCACTCTTGCCGCCGCCGTCACTCGCTCAGTCACTCTCGTCGGAACCTTCTCACTTGCTCACTCACTCTCGCCGGAACCTAAGGTAAGCCAATTGATTCTCCAATTTTTCCTTCCTTCCTTGTTTTAGGGTTTTAGAATTGGGAATTGCTTATGTGAATTGGATATTGTGAATTGGAAATTGGTAGATTATAGGAATAAATTGGGAATTGGGATCTGTTTTTGGTTCTTTTGGCGTTACTTACTGATGTGAACGTTTATTGGTAACATTTACGTATCATACAATTTTCAATAAGTGTCTTGGAGTTTATGTGACACTAGAATTTTATGTCTGAAACTATATAGCAAATAAACTTGTTTGTTTCTGCCTAGCTTTGGAAATAATGGAAGTTCAAAAATATTGTAAAATGTCGGATATTGTTTTTACAGAGCTCAATTGTAGTATATTTTGAACATATTATTTGCACCTTTAAAACTATATATCATGTCTCAATTGTAGAAAGATTAGGAGTTTACTTAATTTGACACCATGTGTTTAAATTGAAGAACATATAAACCTGCGAAGATTGACATGCTTAAGATAATTGTACACATGCAACATTATTTTTTCAGTTGGAAACTAAACACAACTTGCGAATTTACTAACTTTGCTAAAAATCATCAATGGAAGAAAGAGGAATATTTTCTTGACAATTTGTGTGTTATTATGTAATTTCCTTTTCTTTCTTCTTCTTTTTTTTTGCTGGTATGTAATGTATGATGGTGTGATTTGAAGTTCATTGTATTTTTTCTTGATTTGGAGTGTTGAATATTGAGATGGCACAGTTTTTGTGTTTGTGATATAGTTGTATATGAAATGGATTAGAATGCAGTGTGTTTATAGGATGTAGCAGCTGAAGATACCATTTTCTGTTATAAATATTCTTTAGATTTCTAATTTTTTTTTCTTGATATCAAGTTGACAATTTGGAGTTATATATTGTATTTGATTTTGGTTTATGTGTATGAATTGATACCATCTTGTTTTGAGTGGATTTATTACCTTTATAGATGAAAATATTGAATTTGGAGTGCTTTATATCTTCATGTTCACGGTATCTTCATGTTATAATTCATCAGGGAAGATGTGTTGGAAGTTTGGGGTGCACCTTGGCCTTCTAAGAGTAATCAAAGGGAGAAGGGAAAAAGAGAAGGGAGTCTGTTCTCACTGAAAAAGGTTTAAGATGAAGATATTTTTTTTATGGCTAAAGTGTGCACCTTCTGAAAAAGGGAGAAGGCTAAATGTTTTGCATGACCCAAACAATTATGTTAACAAATGTCTCTTAAGGTTTCTTGTGATGCTCCGGTGGTTTTTATGATTTTGATTTTTACTTGTTCATTTTCCTTTGTGAATAGTTATTTTCTTGGTATGGGCATATTTTTCTGTTTTCATGCAATATTTCTGCTTCTGAATATTTCTCTGTTTCTGAATATTTTTACTGAGTTATTTATGGAATATTTGCTTCTGATCATTTTATGGTTGCCTCTGATTATATTGTTTTCTGTCACTTACATACGTTTTTTTTAACTTAAATCTTTTTGTTGATGCCAAAAGGGGGAGTAAGATTAATAGTTCATAGGCTCTGAACCCAATATAAGTTAATTGAAAATTGACTTAGGGAACCTTCTCTCATCTTTTAGCCTCTAAGTTAAATTCATGTGATGTACTTCTGAGTGACGTTTTTAAAATGAATTCATATGATATACTTAAAATGAATCTAATTAACTTGGATAGAACTTAGGGGGAGCTTACAAAACTCACCTTCTGGACTATCAGACTTAGGGGGAGCTTACAAACCTCAGATCCTATAGTCAACTTGTTAATTAGATTAACAACAATTGTCTATTAATACAGTTGTTTGTCATCATCAAAAAGGGGGAGATTGTTGGAACAAAATAAGTTTTGACAATGCCTCTTAAGTTTTGATGATAACAATGTATTATAAGAACAATTGGATATGCTAATATTTGTTCAAGAGTGCAGGACCATAGATAAAAGTTTACAAGGATTTAATCATACAAGGGTTCTGAAAGAACAAATGAAGAGCAAAAGATTTGATTGAGAAGCTAAGCTTGAAGCCAGAATTTGAAGTTGCTCCAGACTCTGAAGACTCAGACTCAGAAGTTGAAGACTCAGACTCTGAAGGCTCCAAACTCAGGGGTTGATAAGTCAGAATTGAAAGCATTTTGTAGAAGCTGAAGAACATGATTCTGAAGCATCTGGGACATCTGCAATGGTTGTTGAGAATGTCAGAAGGTCAATGGATGTCATTGTCAAGCAAGGACAAGAGTATAACCACGATCTCCAACATTCCTATGTGCTCTGTTCGTACACTGCAACTTTGTCTCCTCTGCAAACAGTTCATTCCATATTCAGGAAAGATTTCAAATTCCTTCCTTCATAGTACGTGAACCAAATCAACTGCTGATGATCAAGCTTCTCCAACGGACTCTTTGATGATTTGGCATCTCTCAAAGTCTCTCTATCCATCTATAAATAGGACTAAACACTTGAAGAGAAACAAGAAGACTCTGAATAATTTTTACAAGTGCCAAAGCTCTGTCAAATTCAAAACGCATCAAATACTTAGAAATTCTTACAAACTTTCTTATACTTAGAATTGTGTTGTATTTTGTGATCACCTCTGATAGTATATTAAGTGTTCATCCCAAACAAATTATGTGTAACTTTATTTGTTAGAAGTCTCTTGCTTAGTGTTTGAGCATAAGAAATCTCTTACTTTGTGTTTGAGCATAGGAAGTCTCTTGCTTTGTGCTTGAGCAAATTTTGTAATCGTTGGATTATAGTGAAAAATCTCTTGTAAGTAACAAGGAGACTGGACTACTTCCGGACTGTGGAAGGAACCAGGATAATTGCTTGTGTCTTTCTCTTCTCTATCTCTTTAACCTTTTATCCGCTGCATTAGAATCTGAACATTTTTCAGACTCTGAAACTCTGCCTCTGACTCTGAGCATTTGATCCAGACTCTGAACTCTATCTGAATCCGAATCTAGTTCTTAGTCATGTTTTAAAAAAAGAAAAAGTCAACACAATTCAGCCCACCCTTCTTGTGCTTTTCCCACCTTCATATGCGTCCTCCGAAACTGAAATACAAAAAAGAAAACAAACAACAAACTGTTAAAAAAATAAACATTTGAATAACTAAAAAATAAACATTTTAACATAACAATTAAATCGTAAATAAACAATAATTAAAATAAACACTTTAATTTAACAATTAAATCGTTAAAAAACCAATAATTAAAATAAACATTAAATATTTTAACACAACAATTAAATCGTAAATAAACAATAACTAAAATAAACACTTATAACAATTGAATCGTTAAAAAAAACAATAATTAAAATAATTATTTTAACATAGCAATTAAATCGTAAAAAACTATAAATAAAATAAACACTTTAATATAACAATTGAATCGTTAAAAAAACAATAATTAAAATAAGCATGCAAACATTTTAAGATAGCAATTGAATCGTAAAAAAGATAATAATTAAGTAAAATTAAACAATTATATTTATTTTGGTGTCCCTCCAAAGCCTGTAGGCCACGTGTCTACCGAACCTCGATAGAAGCGACAAGTCACTAGGGCACCCAGGAAAACCATCTGGTCTGGGCGCAACCTTCGATGCCGCCTGCTGTTCAGGGTCAACCTCACTCACCTCTAGAGCCAGCTACTCGTAGTAGTGATGGTCCTCCTCGTGATGCTCCTCATATTGTGTATGGTCCACTTTCTAGGACGGACCGTCTGGAACGACGACCCCTCCTAATAGGAGGGCTCGCAGCCACCCTCTCTACTCGTGCACTCCCAATCATTGTCTCCTTGTCGAGTCTTTGCCTGTTTGGGTTACCAGACATATCTACACGACATAAAACAATGCAAAAAAATAAATTATTTTTTCATTGAGACATTTTATCAAACACCTAGAGTTCAACATAAACATTATGAGTTCAATGTTTCATTTCAATCTCTAAACTATCACATTGCACTCAAACTTACTATAATCAACATTAACAATCCAATTTCTAAGTAATTTCATCATTAACATGCAAAAAATCAATTAATTTTTCATTGAAACATTTTATCAAACACCTAGAGTTTAACACAAACATTATGAGTTCATTGTGTCATTTCAATCTCTAAACTACCACATTGCAGTCAAACTTACTATAATCAACATTAACAATCCAATGTCTAAGTAATTTCATCATTAACATGCAAAAAATCAATTATTTTTTCATTGAGACATTTTATCAAACATCTTGAGTTCAACATAAACATTATGAGTTCATTGTGTCATTTTAATCTCTAAACTACCACATTGCACTCAAACTTACTCTAATCAACATTAACAATCTAATTTCAAACTAATTTTATCATTAACAATCAAAAAATCTAACATGTGAATCAACCCTAAAAACTTAACATTTCACAACTTTTATAAAAAAAAAAAAAACATTTAAACAAAACAAAAAAAAAAAAACCAATACAAAAGGATCATAAGCACTTACTTGTAATTGAAGTAGAATTTGAAGTTGATTTGGTTGAGTTTGATGAAATTCGCACTTGGAGGGAGAAAATTCGATTTCTTTGATTTTGAAACACAGTGGTTTATGTTTATGTCTGTGCTGTTCTATAACATAATGTGAGTTAAGTCATGCTAGGTACCGAGCTTGAGTTAACTCATGTTGGATATCAGCGTGAGTTAAGTCACGTTGGGTCTACTGAACGTGAGTCAACTCACGTTGAAGTTATTTTAGGAAGTTTAAGGTGGGAATGAGTAAAATGGTTTGGAAGAAGAGCGATTTCTTTCAAAAATGTGCAACTATAAATCTAATAACAACAATGCTATTTGTAAAAATAAAAAAAAAAATAAAAACATTGTTGTGACAGTGAGTATTCAACAAAGAATGTATGACCGGAAGTGATGGGTTTGTTTTGCCAAAAAGTGATTGGTTTAATAAGAAAAGAAAAGGCATTGGTGTCTAAAAACAGAACAAAAGTGAGTTATTATTAACAAAAACACATTTTATACTTTAAGAATTATCTTCATGCAAATGCAGATATTAATCTCTTTTAAATAAATAAGATTCGTATGCTTACAATCATATATAGGAAATTTTAAGATTATTAAAATAACATTTTTGACGTTTTAGTTATGTTTCTAGGCTTTTTTTTAAAAAAAAAAACTTTTGATATAAATAATTTATAGAGTAGTATAATTGAGAGGTTTTTAAGAAAGGTATACTAGTATTTAACTTCAAGAATTTGATTTAATTGAACTCGGAGGTACCGGGCTCAAGCCTCATTAATGTCTCTGGAGGGAAGTGACTCATAGTCCGAGTAAGAAGGAAAATATGCTATTTTGTATTTGTTCTTCTGTTAAACTTTTTTTTTTCAAATGTTAATCAAAATAACTTTTCATCTTCAGCAAAAAAGAATTTGTTAACCAAATGATTATTTTTTTTGTTGAAAAAAGTTAACCAAATGATTTGTTTTGAAACCCAACGTCAATTTGAGTGGGTTAATTTAATTTTTTTTAGGGGTTAATTTAGCTTCTTCATATAAAAAGTTTTGATACAAATATAATTAAAACGCCAAAAATTTTTTTTTAATAATCTTAAACAAAACGGGTCCACGATCATTATGCTACCTTTTTATTTTTTGAATTGATTATGCTACTTGTTATCTTAGTTCTTTCTATAAGAGATGACGTATATCATCTCTGTCCAAAAACCATAACGACCTATGAAGGAAAAAGAAAACCCCAATTTTGTAGTTCAGGAAATACTTCTTTTCTGAACTAGTCAAGTTGAACTTTTCAGATGACTAGATGAGCTTGGTTGTGGGATCCGATTGCGGTAAGTTGTAGGAGTAAACTATTTTGGCCATTGACTAATGAATTTCTTTCATCTTTCGTATTTTATTATAAGTCACTTTGAAAAAAAAAAAGGTATGGTTTTATTATAAGTCGTTTTACAATACCGATACAGCATTAATGGTTTTTTCTTATCATACCCTTGACCATTTATCACTCTCTTTTTGTTCCATTTTTTAATCTTTTTCTCGTATCACTAATAAAAGATAATCTTGTAAAACCACTTATAAATTCTCTTTTCAATACAAAATTAACTATATTTGTTAATATGTATGAAAATATAAGAACAACTTATAATAAAATACAAAAGGAGTAATATAGTTATGACTAATTGCGTTTGCAAATAATTTTCTACATTTAATTTCACATATACAACTAAAAAGTCATTAGAAGAAATGACACAAAGTTTCTTCTATCTTAACCGTAATCCTAGGTTCATACTCAAATTTGGGCATGCATAATTTAGTTTAAGTTCTACAAAGCTCGGGAATTAATCTTTGCAATTTTGTACGAGATATACCAGGATTACAATAAAGAAATTCAAATATAATTCTTTATATTTTCTGAGGCTTGGGATTTCATCTACGAAGCTAACATGAAACCGGTAATGGAGGAGTCTTTGCAGTTTCCAAGTGATCTCTTGGTCAGAAGTCTATGTTTCAACCATCCTGTCCTTAGTTCGAAACTGGTAATGCAGGAGTCCAAAGAGACAAAAGAATGGAAGGAAAAATGTTCAAAAAAATATATATAATGGAACAACTGATTGCCACCATAGATGTCCATTGAATACATGCAGTTAACAATGCCCACCTCACCAACAGCTCAATTTTCCTCAATACATCAACATCTCAATTTTTGTTTACACCATATTGATCTAACTAGTGTCCAACTTGTCAAAAATAAGAAGTAAATAAACTTAAACGCGGTGTTAAGAAAGAAAAGAAAAAACTATTTTGTTATCGTCAACTACAAAGATATTCAGCCTAAACTTCGCTTTGGTACAATTGAGATCTTACTCTCAGCTACAACTACCTACACCCTCTAGTCACTATTATAAGCACAAAAACCAAATTTTAGGTTCATTGAATACATCAGTTATTCAATGAACCTAATAAATGACATTTTGCTTATAATAGTGACCGAATGGTGCATACACCGTCAAAAATGTGTCCATGGCTACCAAATATGAAATCCAACACCACAAAATTTCCTACCATGAATATAACTAACGTGATGGATATCATATATGATGGAAAATGCTGTCTGCTAATGACTTTGAAAGCTAGAAAGAAGGGACTTCAGTGTCTCATAAGTCATAAAGACAATACCAACGCCGGGAACAACCTTGTAGTACTCGGGCAAAATGCCTCTATACAAACCTCGTATCCCTTCATTACGAAATATGTGACCAAATGTCCCAAACAAACTGGTGTTATAGACACGTGCTCGACCACCAACCCCTTCTAACTGCATCCTTCGCCTTACAAGATCCAAAGGAAATGTTGCTGCGAGTTGCATGAGACAAAGAAAATCAATATCGACAATAAAATCTAACACTAGCTAACAGATTCATTTTAAAGAGTACTGAAGCATAATGTGTTTCAAACAAGGGTGCTTGTGCATCATGCAAGAAAGTTGGCTTATATCATCAGATGCACCACATTAACTCACCAAGCGTTACTTATAACAGCACCACATTAACTCACCAAGCGTTACTTATAACAGCACCAAATGCATTTATTCCAAAGCCAACCAGTTGGGTTTGTTTATGTATTCCAGATTAACACAGATTCAGCCTGGTTGTTTCTTGGCAGCTAATTTCTATGTATCAGCTATATTTGAATTCATTTTTTTCCCAAGGGTTTAATAATCGCACATGTGCATCATGCAAGAAAGTCGGCAAACGCTACAAAACACACCACATCACAAAGTAGGCAACTTCCAACAGCACAAAACGAGTATTCAACAATCACATACAAATGTTATGCTAAGCTATACAGATCTATTTGAGAGATTAGAGGTAGCAACAGCCAATAAGCACCCACCTGTTGATGATACAGCACCCGAGAGACTTCCACAAGCAAGACTGACCATAGCATTTGAATCATCCGGTCTAAATCAAAAATAAAAAAATAAACTGTAAGTATTTGAAAAACCATATGTACCAAGCAGGAGGAAGTACCCTTCAGCATAAACAGCACCTCAAATTAGTGCAAGTACATATATTTACCTTTGAGACTTCCAAAAAGAACGCAAGCTCTCGTAAGCGGAGAAACTTAAAGCTATGCAAGGCCCAACACCCTGTACCAAATAAAATAAGTAGTAATATCAGTTGTAAGATAAAGCAGGTACCAAAATAAAGAAGCAAAAAGAGGAACTAAAAAATGCATCATGAACACACACCAACAACGTTGCACCAAGTCCCTTGTACATTCCAAAGAATCCTTCATCTCTGCAAATTGTAGTAAAAGCATGGGAAATTCCCCTGTAGTATATGACATTTCTCTGCATTGGAAACATAGCATAACAGTCTCAACTCTCGGTAAAAATATACTCACAAACAGAAGAGTTGCTACTTTTTCGATAAGTGGCAGTTAAAATATAACCAAGACATTACTTATTATTTAATGCATACCATTAAGGGCTTAAATATAGTGTCAAAAATTCAACCAACAAAAAAGTGGCAATTACCTGTGCTGCAAGTCGTGTTCTTACTAAATCCAAAGGATATAAGGCCGAGGCAGCTGTCATACCTGACAAACCACCACTGACAAAGTGCACAAAGACGTCACTACTAGCCTTTGCTTTATGATTCTCCCCCAGAACAGAATGCAATAGCTGGAAGAAAAAAACGATGAGATAGATTCAAACTTAAGGAACATAAGCACCAAATTCTGAACTACACGCACATTATGTAAAAAACATCAGAGCTTACATTCTTGTAGCATTCATAAGTATAGAAATTGACTGCAGAATAAGGGAGACGATGAGCTATTGTCACTAAATTGCCTTTCCAAAATGCTCTAAATCCTTCTTCTTTGACAATACGTTGAGCCTCGTACAAAAGGCTAGTCTTGCTCAGTGTTGCAACATGGCGGACATCAAAATGCATACCTTGCACCTGATAAAGTTAAGGCCCGTAAATTATTCAGATAAATACCAGTTGAGCGAACTACAACAGTACCAACAAGGTTTTAATGTGGATAATATATATATATATACACACAAACATTCCCAATGAAACAACCCAGCTACATTACATTTTAGTATTATAAAATGGTCATTAAACATAAGGAAAAGAAGTTATAACATGCAAATTTGCTATCATGATTACCAGCAGACAATCTCTTCAATTTTTCATCATAACAACCAAGCTACAGAAATAATAGGCTAAACTTTGAACCACTCTTGCCTTCAAAAACCCGTCTCCTAGTCTAGTAATAACAGGGCTTGGTTAGTTTGAATGAGGTAACGAATCAAATCTCAACATCACAATTGTACAAAAACGATGAGTGCTAGCAACACACTCCTTCCATCAAAAACTCTCCTATTGATTGAAATCAAATAGATCCCACTAAATCATGTATGTTCCACATAAATCTAGTGAGACCCATATAAATATCAAACAATAAAAGAGTGTGTTGCTAGAATAATTCTACAAAAGATGAACATTAGTCTTCAGAATAACCATAATATAGAAATGAAATTTTCAACACATTAAACCAACCAGGGGCAAAAGCACCGACTGATAAATTACATTCCCATTGTGAATCATTGAACTTACACCTCTTAAGAACTAATCAGCTTCTTATCCTTATATTGTTTACTGCATATTTGGATTCAACGTATTTGGCTTTTCTCAAGTAAAATAGATTTTACCTTCAAAATTGAACATCACTTAAAGCTGAGATTTATAATTTTATCTCTAAACATGATATTTCAAAACCGAAATACGGATTCTACCTTCAAACATAACACTTAAACTGAGATTTATAATTTTATCTCCAAACATGATTGATATTTCAAAACCTAAATACGGAGCTTCTGCCTTCAAACATAACACTTAAAGCTGAGATTTATAATTTTATCTCCAAACACGATATTTCAAAACCGAAATACAGAGCTTTTACCTTCAAACATAACTTTTCATCCTAAAATTGAACATCACTTAAAGCTGAGATTTATATAATTTTATCTCCAAGCATGATATTTCAAAACCAAAATACAGATCTTCTCCTTCAAACATAACTTTTCAACCTAAAATTTACTATCAAACTATATGAAGTGAAACCTATCCACATATTTTGACAAAATCAATTCAATTCAAAATTAATTTTCCTCACCATAAAACTAAATACACACTTAAATACACGACACTTTCAATTTATTTAAATTTTTGGTCAAATAGCTAGTGCGGAGAACTACGAACAATAAGTGTGGAAAAGTAAGAAATCACGGGTTAACACACACGCACCCCAACAAATCAAATGTCCTTCAATCTAACTGTGTTGTACTTACAAGACACTTACAAATTTCTAAAAGTAATTTATGATATTTCTAATGGAATAAACATTCGATATAATTATTTCATTTACTTCATAACTATGAAGCACTGACACGGACACAAACACTGGTAAAAATTTGCAAAAAAAAAACAATAATTAAATCGAATATGTGTTGTCTCGATGTGTCAGACACCAGACACGCCTTTGATCAGGTGCTACAGAGCTTCATAATAAACAACAAAACAATAAAAGGAAACCTGAAAAAGAATGGTGAGTCTAGAAAGAGGAGCAGTGCATGTTTTTCCAAAAGCACCAGCCAAACCACCAGCTAAAAGCTGAGAAACAGTTCCAATCTGTGATTGTTGATTATTCAATACTCTCTGTCCTCCTTCAACCACCGTTCCCATTCTCACACACCGCCAAATTAATTAAATAAATAATAATAAATTAAATTAAATACCCTTCTTCCCTCGAATGGGTTTGTGGTGAATGAAACAGAGAAATTGGAAAGAAGGGTTGAAAACGAAGGTGTGTGGAAAAGAAGAGAGAGTAAAAGAGATAAAAGTAAAAGGTGGAGAATATAGGGTTTATGATGTGAACAACGGAAAGAGCGAGGCATAGAGTTAGGGTTTTTCGGAGTTGGACTATATGATGTGGTCTTTGCTACCTTTCCATTTATTGTTGTGGCGACACTATTTTCTCGTGAGTATTGTGGTTAATGAAACAATATGCAATTTATTTTTATTTTTAAGATATTATACATTATTCTTACCAACTGAGTTAAGTTCGTGGAGACTTACTTAGGTTATTAGTTTCTTTCTTTTTGGCAAATATATAGTTGAAGAGTGTTTATAAATTTAAATTGTTTATATTAAGCTGCATTAGTTAATTATATAATGTAACTCATTTGGGGATGATCTAGTGGTTGGCTTGAGATGTTGGAGTGTGTTCCTCTCAAGGTCTCGGGTTCGATTCCTTCTGGTGCCCATTTTGGTGGGCGAAGTCCATACGGAGCTATACTCTGGTTTTAAATGGGCCCCCTGCAAGTGGTTCTTGGATCGGATAGCGGGTTTTCAAAAAAAAAATATGTATTGTATTTTCTTGATCAATTATATAATTCTAATGTTTCAACTATATATAGGGGTGTTTGCAGTGCGGTTTAGTTCGGTTTTAAGGTTAAAAGTCATCAGAATCGTAAAATAAAAAACATGTGTTTTTAGGCTAATTGGAAAACAATAAGGGGAAAAGGGCTGAGAGAAAATATAACCAAAAGGGGCTATTTTGGACTGAGTGAGTGTTTCGTTAAGTTTGTGGTTTAGTTTGGTTTTGTTCGGGTGTCAAAACAAAAACTACAAACTGAACCAAACTCAACTGCTGAGTGAAAAAGTGACCTGAATACATTCAACCCAAACGCGGTTTTTGGTTTAGGTTGGTTCAGTTTGTGGTTTTTCTATTGGGTTGATTCGATTTTGAACACCTCTAACTATATCTTCACATGTCGGTCACCATACATCTGCATATCTGCTAGATAATAGAATATTTATTTATCTATTAACTTCCAATGTCTCATTCAGTTGACATAATTATTACATTTTGATAGTGGTTTGTAATTGCAAACCTGGCCTGATGTCTTGCAACTAGCATCTGCAAATGAATCTATAACATGTCCCTTAGATAAAAAATAATAATCTATGTTTAGCACTTTCTAAATCAAAAAATCAATTTCATAGTTTAACGTCGAAAAAGCATTAAGCGCAAGAATAAACTCATCGATATAGTGAAATAATATTTATATATAATCAGTCAGACCAATTTTTTTTAAGAAGTCAAACCAATCAAACCAAGTATTTACATTATGGTCAAAACTAACTACACATAATCCCAACACAAAAGAGAAGCTTAGCTACACATGATAATGTAGCTAACAAACATAGATGAAGAGAGATTAAATGAAGCATCAATGACTTGAATCTTCAAGATGATGAAGCACCACCTTGTGTTTCCAACCTTCTCCTCTTCTCCTCTACGTTTCTCTAACTTAGAATATCATAATATACCCAAAAAAATTGTTAAAGTGATCTCTATTTATAGTTTCCAAAAGTGATAATTAATTTAACGAAATTAGGCTCATTAAACGAATTGACGTTTCTTTACAGATGGGTTTCTCCCAGCTCGGCACTGAGTCCTTAGACCATCTTAAAATTCGCTTAGCGAATTACAGCTTGGTAAGCGAGTCGCTCAATCCCAAAATTTTAAAAAGTCTTTGACATGCTCGCTTGTGGCTCGCTTAGTAAATTTGCCATGTTTCACCTTCAAACTCTTCTTACTTACTCGCTCCTATCTCGTTGGGCTCGCTAGGAGAATCACCAATGTTTCACTTCTTTATTCTTTTACGTCTGATAAATCCTTGAGCTTCAATACCTATGGAAACATGGGAAATAGGTCATAGTATTGATTCATATACTTTGAAACCTAACTAATTGAAATTTACGCTAAATTGAGGGATTGTCCTCAAACAAAAGTCCTAAAAAAATGGTTCAAAACAAGTTTAAACATCAATAGTGTATAATTTAACATTCCAGATTTTTAGTATTAGATTTATTTATTGTTTATTATATTTGTTGATTGTTTATTTTATTGAGAATTGGTGAACTAGTGGATTTTGAGTCATTTATGGGTGAAGGGTATTGTTGTAGTATGTTGGAAAGTAGATATTTGAAAATTAGAGGTTAGTGGTGTGAGAGTAGAATGGGGGTTTAAGTGAAGTAAAATATAGAGAATTAGTTATGAGAATGAGATGTGACTAAGCCCATTAGTGTGAGTGACCCTAACCCATTATATATAAAGAGTAGTGTATGTGTTAGTGAAATTAGGTCAAGTCATTTTTCATAAACCTAGAAATGAGGCTAGAGAAAGAAGAGGAAACTTGGAGAGAAAGAAGGGAGGAAGCTCTAGAAGAGGGAGATTCAACCTAGAGAAGCTAATTTTGAGAAGAATTGATGTAAGGGGGAAGATTATTTTCACCATATGGGTTTATAAGCAATTTGGTAGTTTTGGGTGTTTTTGATTATGCTTAATTTCATGAATTAATTATTATTATGTCTTAAATTTGTGCTCCTTTGTTGTGGTTAATTTGAGCATGTGTTAAATTGATAAATTCATGTTGTTGTTGCATCAAAGTTCATGTCTAGTCATGTTGTTTTGGTAACTTTGTGAATTTTGGATTCAGAAAGGTGAGTGAGTTCACTGTATTCATCTGTAACCCTCACAAAACCCAAATCAGATTAAAATAAAAAATAAATAAATAAATGAATAAATTAGATTGGAACCTTGGATTTGTGATTCATGGAGGGATCCAGGATGGGTTTGAAGATTCAGAAAGGATTGGAGAAGAAGGGCTTTGCGATTCAAGAAGAAGATTTGTGATTTAGGATATGAGAAGGATTCGATGGGTTTTGTGGAAGAAGGTCACTCTAGGATTCGAATGAGAAGGCACTGAGATGAAAATTCTAGGGTACGTGTCTGTGTTGAGTTTTGGGAAGGGTTTGTGTTATGTGGGAGATGTGTTTTGAGTTTGAGCTTTTGGTAAAATTATTTTGGGGGAAAAATATTTTAGGGTTTGGGAGCCAAGAAAAGAGGGGGAATGTTTTAGTATGAGAGGAGGGAAAGCCAAAATGTGAAATAATTGGGGGGAATAATTTAATTTTCTTATTATTATTAAAAATTGTTTGTGACGGAATAACTCCCTCACAAACTATGTAATTAACATCAGTGAATGATTTAGTGAGGGAAACATGAGAGAAGGATCAATTTCGTGTCAAAGTCCGTTACAAACATTCAGCTAATCAGTTTTGGGACGGAATTAGTGACGAATATTTTGTGAGGGATATTTTGTGAGGGATGTTTAAACCATTCCCTCACTAATATTTGGCAATTCAATTTTTGTGGTTAATATCAAAATCCGTCTCTAAATCCGTCACAATTAGTGACGGAATTTTGTCTCTCCCTAAAATCCATCTCTAATTTGCGTTTTTCTAGTAGTGGTTGGGCCTGTGTCCCAAGGCATGGTAACCTTTAACTAAAGATCTGCTTGAAGAATTGATGAACTTTATCAATTTTAGATAAAACAGTATGATTTCAAAATGTTCATGGGTTTCTTCTTTTGTTTTTTTGTGCAAGAGAGATGAAAGTGGTTTTGTCATGTAGATTGACATGTTGACAGAGTAGATAACATTGATTAGTGCTTCTTGATTTTCCCTTTTATGCAGAATTGTTGTACTTGCTCCTTTGTCTTTTTGCCTTTTATTTTTTGTGCATGAGAGAGGAAAGTGGTATTGTCACTTCTTGTCCATTATTTACAAGATTTGTAGACATGGAACAATGTTTTATCAATTTTCCTTCTGGAGAGTGCTCATTTGGTGCAAAGTACTTTTTGTATGAAGATTTTGATGAACATTATGGGTTTCATTCAAATCTTCTTGAACTTCATAATGTTTTTCTGGGTTCATACGCATGAACTTCAAATTATTTTTGGGTTCTTGTCTTTTTTGGCATATGTACTTTTTGTTGAACATTATGATGTTTCTAATGTTATTGAAAATTTTTAGCCATATGAAGGTTGTTGTTTGTTTCATTCAAATCTACATGAAGCATATAGATGAGAGACAATTTTTTCACAAAGAGCATGATTCTTTCTTTAAAGTCCAAAAGAATATTTATTTGCATTTAGTTCATAATTCTTTGTAATAAATGAATTTGAATATTTTTGTTGATCCATGAATCAATCTGTTACTATTTCTAGAAATATTTTGGGTTCATGTTCGTGATCATTCTGAACCCTTTTATATGAACATTTTGAACCCTATTCATATGAACATTTTGAACCTTATTCATATAAACATTCTGAACTCTGAACTCAAAACCTAATGTGAGTTTTCTCACATATTTTCAAGCACATCCTTGTGTAGCTTGTGATGTAAGTTCTTCCATCATGATTAAAACTCTTTCATAAAGATTCTTCAACGATGAATTTTCATGGAGATTTTATAATGGTGTTGCAACTAATGATATCATCATTCTTTCACTTTTCAGTAGATATATTGATCTTATTGATGTGAAGGGCATCTAACTTGTCCACTTATGTGGTTACTAATCTTTTAACAATAGCTCAAGTGCAAACATTAGTAGGTCACCATTCATAAAACATATTGATCTTTTCGGTAAAGATCGAGAAAAGGATGTGTTTGTTCGCGGTGCTCCATTAGTGATGGAGGTTGATCCTTCTTGGTGGTCTTCACGCGGAGGAGGATAGAGCTTGCAAGCATGTTAACACTCTGACGCTCAAGTCAATATATGAATGAGGTGGTTATGTGTGAAATAGTGGTAGAAAGAATCGTACCTTGATGGTGACGCTGAGTCACCCTTATATAGGTGCGTAGAGTGTAACAGTCTGATTTTTAGTATTAGATTTATTTATTATTAGTATATGTTTATTATATTTATTAAGAGTTTATTTTGGTGATTTAGTGGATTTTGGGTGATTAAGGGTATTTTAGTAATTTTGAGGGTTAGTGGCATTTTTGTAATATGTAAGAAGTTAGAAATTTGAATTTAGAGTGGTGGTGAATTAGTAAAAGGGGAGGTTTAAGTGAAGTAAAAGTGTAGAGAAATAATTATGTGATGAAACGTAACTAAGCCCATTAGAGTGAGTAATCATAGCCCATTAGTATTTAAAGAGCAGTGTATGTGTTAGTTGTAACGCCCCGACCCCCAGAACATAAATAAACATGTAAATCATACATCGGGACATTAATACTCCAACATACAGCTCATCTTAAATACTCATAATAAAAATTTCATCAACATATTCATATCGCAGCAGAATAAAATCATAAACAACATCATACCAATGTCATGTCTCGGTCATACCATACAAATCAATACAATATCTCAACAAAGTTTGATCCTAAGATCACATGGCATAACATAAGCAAAACCCCAAATCCTAATCAGAGCTCCTAAGCTAGACTCCAAAGCGGATAAACTCGAGTAGGCAAACACCATCCTCGACATACTCACGGGTAAGCTACTCCTCAACCTGCAAGTCTACATCCACAAGGGTTGAACCCACGGATGAGGCGACAATGAAATCACTAGAGGGTAAGATATATGCTCAACATAAGAGAATAATAAACGCATGTATGTCAGGCAAACAACATCAACAATCATCACATATACATCTAAACAAACGAGTCTGGTTACATAACTCAACATACATATCACATTCATATTCAATTATAATCTTAATCGCAATCTTCAATCATATATCAAACACTCAAGATTCATCAAGTATCATCAATTCATTTACAACTCGATTACGATCTTATACAATCACCAATTAAGCTTTTACCACCTTAATGCACAAGTTTACGCCAAAACATTACCAAACACGACTCTTGTGAATGTAATGCACCTAACACGACTCTATATGTCTATGGTACCGCCACCAATGAACTCCTCAAGATCTAAAACCCCACAATGAATTCACCATACAATCACCGATGAAATCCTCGAGATCTAAAACCCCACAATGAAATCACCATAGAACACTGGACTGACTTATGAATGCATGGACCCACATAGAGACTCGACAATGCTCACCAAACATACTCATCATTTGTTATACGATTCACACCGTCATATAATGTATCATCACCAATTCATCACCAAACGCATTATCAAATCACTAAGGCCATACATCAAGTCAAGCATTCAACATCACATCATTATCATCATATTCATTTAACTTCTTTCACATAATCACAACACACACCAACAACAAGGTTACATAGACCTATTAGCTCGTCTTACTTCATATACCTTATTCATATTCCATCATTCATCCACATAACATAAGCAACATGCAAAACATCTTCGTTTCACTTCATTATCAAAGTTCGTCCCTAATTAATTAACCTATAAGTCCCACTAAACTTATGTCCATGTTAATCAATCATAAACATCTTCATTACACTCTTACTAATCAAGTTTAAAGGTTTGGGAACCTTTTAGGGTCATTGGATACCTCAAAAAGTCATAAAAATAGGGTTTCGGAACTCAGGAAGTTTGGCACGGTCGTGCCAAAAAGCGCACGGTCGTGCCTAACCTGGCAGCAAGTTCACACATGGTTGTGCCATATAGGCGCACGACCGTGCCATATAGGCGCACGGTCGTGCGCCCTGTGCAGGTCAGGGACGACTGATTTTTTCGTTCCGTTTTCCCACGAAAATATCGTTTTTCAATATCGTTTTCGATCCAATTCATACCAAATTCATCCCAACACCTTAAACAAGACACACCCTATCACCTACCACTTAACATGACTTAAAACAACTTAATCTTAAGCACTTAAACTTAACTTAATCGGATTAAATCAAAGTTCGTCTCAAAAACTTCTTTTCTCCTAAAACAACTTAAAATCCCAAACAGAACTTTACAACAACAATTCCAACTTTCTAATCATATCAACATGTTCATAATCATTGAATTAACAACATGAATCAACTTAAAACTGATTATATCAACAATTCACCCAAATTCGTCAACTTAAAGCAATTTTCACATAAACAACAACAACCACAATTTCAAATTAACTCCAACATAACTTCATGATTTCATAATCCAAACACATAATCATACTCATAATCAACTCGATTAAGCATAATCAACACCAATTATCATGTTTCTCATCAATTTCACCAAATTTCACAAAGTTCACAAACAACATAATCAACCATAAGTTTTGATGAAGTAAACGCATGAAATTAACAACTTAACATATACTTAATTCAGTCATCATTAAAGAGCACGAAAATCAACACAATTAGTCATAATTCATGAAATTAAGCTATAAGCTAAAAGCTCCCAAACACCCAATTGCTTCTTAAACCCATACTGTATAACTTCATAATCCCCTCCTACCTTAATTTCTTCACTTCTCTTGTTACCTTCTAGTGCAATCTCTCCTTCTCTTTGATTCTCTAAGCCTCCTCCTTCAACCCAAGCCTTCCTCTCTCTCTCGCTCTCTCTCTCTCTTCTCTCTCTCTTCTCGTCCTTCGCTCTCTCTCTCTCTACTTCCTTTAGTCCTAGCCTCTCTCTCTCGGCACTGATTCTCTCCTCCTCTTCTCTCTCTCTCTCTCTCCTCTCTCCTCTCTTCTCCTTCTCTCTCTCTCTTGCCTTTTCAAAAGTTTTGTGTTATAATGTTAACCTAATTCACCACCATTCACTACTAGTGTATTTATAATAAAGGCTAGGGTCACTCCCACTAATATGCTTAGTCACAATTGTCTCACAATTATTTTCTCTACACTTTTACTTCAGTTAAACCACCTATTACTTATACACCACTATTATAAAAAATTCAAATTTTAAACTTCTAACATATTACAAAAATGCCACTAACCCTCAAATGACCAAAATACCCTTTGTTGTACCCTAATTTTGTCCAAGTTTTTTTTCTTCTTCAAAAAAAAAGAAGTCAACACCAAAAAAAAGGGTCAACTTTTATTTTCCTTTTTAAATAAATAATAAATAATAATAAAAAGTTTTATTATTATTTATTTATCTTTCTTTTTTATTTTATTATTACTATTATTATTATTATTACTTTTATTATTATTATGTTTGTTTCAAAAAAGGGAAAGAAAGAAGAAACTTGTGCCAAGAAGAAGCATGTGGCAAGCAAGTGGCTGCCCAGGGCAACACTTCTCCCCTTCCTCTGTTTCCTGCGCCCTTTCCCCTGTTACTTTCCAGCAAACCACCTTGTCATTTTCTTCCCTTTCTTCTTTATCAAAACCAGTCAAGGTAAGCTGCAAAACTGCTGGCCCTATTTCCAAAACTGCTGCCCCTGTTCCAGCATTTCTTCCTTCCCATTTTTCTCTGCTGCTGCCCCTGTGTGCAGCACCTTTCTCCTTTGTTTCTCCCAACCTCTGCACAGGATAGCACCCTACCTTTCCTGTTTTTCTTCCCCAAATCTTCAAAGATCAATCCAAAAAGCACCACATGTTGCAAGCAGCACCCTGTTTTCCCATTTTTTCAGCAACTTCTGTCAACTCAGCCCCAATTTGTTCTGAAATTAACCAAAGTCTTCACTAAGATCACAAGGCAAGGTCACTTCCTTCCTTTTGCATCAAATGCTAACCAAAGTCTTAGTCATAGCACACAAAACAGCCCAGCTTTCAAGGGATTTTTATGATTACAAATGATCACAATTTTGCCTATATAAGAGGCACGAAAATCAGAGAATAGGATCTGATCTTTGAGCAATTACACAGTTTTTTTTAACACAATTCAGAAGGATTTAGAGAGAAATTTTGAGAGAAAGAACAGATGAATTTTAGAGCAAACTCAGAATCAAAAGAAACAGCAAGAATTCACCACAATCTTTGCAAAGAAAAGCTCTGTTTTCTGTTTCCTTCTTCACAAACCATCACAAACCAATCAAACAATCAAAACAGCCACTAAATCACCAGAATCATCATACCCAGAGTGAAAAATAACAGCAAAACACCACTGTTGTTGTTGTTCTTATTCTTCATCACTTCCATCTTTGCAAAAACCACAGCCACTCAAAAGCCCCTTTCATTTTCTTGCATTCAAAGCTTTGGCTAGGAATTTGTAAGTGTCTTAACCCTTTTTATCTCTTCTTTTGCATTCTGTTTGCATTTTGTTCCGATGTTCCTGTTGTTCAGCATCATTGTTCAGCATTCTTAGTGGTCTTTAACTCAGTTTTGAACTAGAAACATCTTTTAAAAACCCCAAAAAAATCTCAAAGTTTACAAAACACCAAAACAGAAGTGGTTTACTTCTTTTTCTTACTGAATTCGAATGTTTTTTACCCCCCTGAGGTTCTGAAATCAGAAATCAGAAGCAGTCTGAACAGTACTTCAGAAGCACTTCAGAAGTAGCTTATGAACAGTACTTCAAAAGCAGCTTCTGAACAGTACTTCAGAAGCAGCTTCTGAATTTCAGAGTTTGAACAATGCGTCTGATGGTCAACCAAAAGTCAACGTCTGAACAGTGCGTCTGATGGTCAACCAAAAGTTGTTGAGTATTTAGATGTTGGCTGCATGTTTTGGTAAAATCAAAGTGTTCAAGCAAAGCATCTCCATGTGTTTAAGAAGTCTTCAGAAGCAAGAAATTGAATTTGAGGAGGTTCAGAAGCTGAAATCGCCTTCAGAAGCAGATTGGACCTTCAGACGCAGTTTTGGCCTTCAGAAGCTGAACAGTACTTCAGACGCAGAAATGGCCTTCAGACGCTGAACAGTACTTCAGACGCACTGTTCAGACGTTGACCAGCGTTGGCCTTCAGAAGCTGGACTTCAGAGGCTGATTTCAGAAGCTGGGATTTTCTGCATTAATTTTGTGCGTATCTTATGGAGATTTACTGAAGATTTATTATGGCTGAAGTTTTCTAGAAAAGCTGATTAATTTGTTGAAGATCTTGAGAAGATTGGCTTCGTGTTTTATGTTTGCATATATTTGTGAAGAATCTTTGCAAGATAGAAGTCAGAATTATATTGTTTCCTTTTCAAGCCTTGCAGAATTTTAGAAGTGTAATTCTGAGAAGATTTGTTCCAGAATTATATGATTGCTGAAGCCTATTTAAGGAGATGTGCTGCTGCTATTGAAGAAAACGAAGAGAGATTTAGAAATCAGAGTATTTGAGTCTTTGTGTTTTTAAACTTAGGTTTTATTTGTACACCACTCATCTGAGTTGGTTTAGAAGTTTTGAGTTGTAAATCATTCTAAGCTTTTAAGTACGAATGATGTCTTTGTTAGTTTGAAGTGTTTCTTCACAAACTGGGTATTTATTCAGAAGCTGTTTAATAACTGGGTTGTTACTTGAATAGGAAGTAAGAATGGGGTTTCTTATACTCAGGTGTTGGGTAGAAATCAGAACTATAGAAGATTAAGTCAAAAGACTAGGAACAGGGGGTCTGTGTCTTGAGTCTTAGGATTAATTCCAATAGTGGATTTCCTTCCTGGATTGGTATCCTCCAGACGTAGGTGGTATTTACACCGAACTGGGTTAACAAATATCTGTGTGCTTTTACTTTCTGCACTTTTATATTGCTGCTTCTGATACTGTGTGATTGTGCTCTGTTTTTCGTATTGATCAAGTTCCAGCCAGAATTTCAAAAGTCAACGTCTGAACAGTGCTTCTGAAGTTCAGAGTCTGAACAGTGCTTCTGAAGTTCAGCTTCTGAAGGCAGCTTCTGAGGCAGCTTCTGGGCAGCTTCTGAAGTTCAGAACCTGTTTTAAACTATTTTTTGCAAGGGCTGAAACTCATTTTTTAAAAAATATAACAAGTGTTTTTGCTTTTATTTAAAATACATTTACTTTCAACAATAAACTTGATTGAAAAAGGAGTGGTTTGACGTATGTCTTCCCATTCCCCGGTTGCACGAGCACTTGACGTATGTCTCGTTGTTCGGACAATCGTCATTCTATTTTCAAAATACAAAAACATAAAACAAATCCAACACACCAAACTAATTCTTGGCCCCCCGTGGTTAATTAAAACTCAAATCTCTTTTCACAAAAGCACGATGTTTTATCAATTCTAACGCGATACAAACAAACGCTTAAGCCTCCCACGCGCGAGCATACAAGCTACGTTTAACCGCTAGAATACGATCAAAAACATCGCTCTTTAAAATCAACCAACAAACAAGCGTCTTCTACCAAAGAACTACGTAGCTTTGAATTCTTCATCGCACCAGGAGATACGTAGGAGCAAGATCCCACTCTTGTCAAGCACACTAATAAAAAATACTTTTTTCCCCCTTTTCTTTTTCCCCTTTGAAATATTAAAACGTAGCAAGCAAACCTTTAAAACACTTTTAACCCTAAACTAACTAGGAGGTTCCCGTTGAGTACAACGGATGTGAGGGGTGCTAATACCTTCCCCTTGCATAATCGACTCCCGAACCCGTTAATGGTTGCGATGACCATCCTTTCCACATCGTCAAGGGTTTTATCAACGTTTCCCTTTAAAAATAAAACTTTGGTGGCGACTCCGTAGTCATTCCGAGCGTCAGTACGCTCGGGCGTTTTTTTTAGAGAGCGCACACCCTTAATCACCCAAAATTCAATAAATCACCAAAATAAACAATTAAACACACATAAACAATTAAACAAATAAATCCTAAAAATCGGGCTATTACATTAGTGAAACTAGGTTTAGCTCATTTCACAAAAATCACAAAGGAGACTAGAGAGAGAATAGAGGAAAGGAAGAAACTTTGGAGAGGAAGAGAAGAGGAACTTTGGAGGGGAAGATTATTTTCATCATATGGGTTTGTAATAAGCAATTGGGTAGTTGGGTGCTTTTAGCTTATGCTTAAATTCATGAACTTATGATTAATTGTGTTAAATTCATGTTCCTTTTTTATGATTAAATTACGCATGTGATAGGTTGATGAATTCATATTGTTGTTTTACCAAAAGTCATGTTTGATTAAGTTAAGTTGGTAACATTGTGAATTTTGATGAATTTGATGAAGAACATGATGATTGATGATGATTATGCTTAATTAAGTTGAGTTTAAACATGGGTATGTGTTTAGTTTGTGAATTCATGGGATTATGATGTTTGGGTCATATTGAAGTTGTTGTTGTTGTTGTTTATGAGTATTTTGATTAAATTGGTGAAAATGAATAAGTTGTTGATGAAATGGTTTAGATTGATTCTTGCTAGTTGAATTAAGTGACTTTGATTATGTTAAGTTGGAATTGTTGTTGTTAAGTCTCGTTTGGCTAATTAAGCTGTTTTGGAAAGAAATTGGTTTTTTAGACGAACTTTGAGTTAAGTTGGTTAAATTGGAAATAAGTGATTATGGATAAGTTGTTGAAGCTAACTTGAAGTGTAATTAACTGGAATAAAATGGTTTAAGGTTTTGAAATGATTTTGATGCGAATTCGATCGAAAAATGATGTTAAAAACGGTGTTTTCGCGAAAAACGCGAAAATCAGAAGTTTGCTGTCCTGTCTGGACCGCACGACCGTGCGCCTATGTGGCACGACCGTGGGCCCCTGCTGGGTGGAAAAAATCCTATTTTTGTGACTTTTTGAGGTATCCAATGCACTTAAATGGTTTCCAAACCCTTAAACTTAATTAATAGGTGCTTAATGATGATGTAATTGATGGATTAAATTGGACTTAAGTATAAGAAAGTTTAGGAGTTAAGAGACGGACTTAAGAATTGTCTTAACATGACTTATGAATAATGTTGAATGATTAAGAATGATGATGAGTTAATAGGTTAGAGTAACCTTGATTGATTGGATGCATATTTTGAATTATGTGCATGAAGTTTAAATGAAAGTGTGATGTTATGATGTAATAGCATGCTTGTGATAAGTGACAATGTTATGTGATAAGTGACAATGAATATATGAATATATGATATATGATATATTGCAAGTGATGATGAAGTGACGATGTTCATATGAAAGAATATATGATAATGTTGATGATGTTCGTGTTGAGTCATATGTATGTATGTGCTGTCGAGTCATCATATATGTACATGCATTCATTCATTAGTCAAGTCCAGTGACGATGAAAGTGACGATGGGATCCCTCGAATAAAAGAACTCTGATATCCAACCCGGTACCACATGCATTTAGAGTCTTTAGGGGTATTGCATGAACATGACGAGTCTTATATGACAATATTTTGGTGTGAACGTGTGCATTAATGTGGTAATTGTATACTTGACGATGTTGACGTAAAATGAATGATTTATGTTGCTTGAGTGATTATTCATTGATGACATAACTGACGATTGATTGTTGATGAGCATATGTATGTATGCTTGAGGATCTTGAATTGATGTATGAGGGTAACCAAGCTTATGATTGAATGTGAATAGGTGATGCATGTTTTGTAAGTTAAACCAGACTTATTTAATATATGATTTATTTGATGATGATTGTTGTTGTATTTTGCCTGAACTTTTATGCATTTATTAACCCTTTATGTTGAACGTATATCTTATCCTCCAGTGACTTTTTGTCGCCTCACCCTTGTGGTGTAGACGTGCAGGTTGAGGAGTAGCTCTTGCATGTGAGTTGATGAGGACGGCTTGATGCCTACTCATGTTTATTGCCTTCTCGAGCAGTCTAGATTTAGGAGCTCTGATCTAGGACTTGGGGATTTTACTCTTTTTGATGTTTTGATGCTATGAGATTTTTATGATCAAACTGATATTATTATTATTATGTTGAGATATTATATTATGATCCGAGACATAACATTTGAGTTATGATTTTATTTTCACTGTGCTATGAATATAATTGATGAAATTTTTATATTGGATATTTATATGAGATGTATGTTGAGAAGTGAGACCTTGATGTATGATAATGTGTGATTTATCTATTTATAAATGTTCTCGGGGATCGGGGTCTTATATAGAGAGCCTAACTGTCTTCGTTAAATGCGGCACCTCTCTAGGAGGCAGTTGGTGATGGCACAAATGGTGTAGATGTGCTTGAGGCGCGCTCAAGTGCAGTGATCCACACGGAGCTTGGCATGTGCCTTCGTCGTGTTTGGGCCTTGACTTATTGGGCTCTTAGCCGATCCGGAACACATATCATTTATTACATGAGGTTTGTTATCATTAAAGCATTCATAATAAAATGATCTCAACAGAAGCTACAACAACCGTAAAAAATAACTATCATTATGGCTTGAAGTATTCAAATAATGCAACCTCCAAAAACTGCCACTTGAAAATTGCTTTATAAGTTTCCAGAGTAATGCATTAGTTCTTGGAAGTTAGAAGACGCATGGCGCACATTGAATGCAAAGAAGTTCATTTTTGTATGGTCAGTTTACCAAGTGTACTAGACTATCGTCAAGTAGTAAAATTTATAAAGTTTGTATCCATGGGAGTTGTGAAATTCCTATGTCGCTACTATGAATATGATTAAAATTATGTAACTTGAAGGGTTGCATTTGGTAATGATTATTTTTATGTAAACGAAAGAAAATATAGGAAATAGAGATTATGTCAGGTTTAATTTCCCTCTCTTACACTGGTTAGGTCCCGTGTTTACAATTCCCTATTTGGTTTCACGACGTTTAAACAAAATAGTTAAGGAATGTCTTGGTCACTTGTATGCTTCTGCGGTTACCACCTTCTAATGTCTCAGAAGAGTGTGTAACCTTTGAATGTTTGAATGAGCGCCAAACTATTGTCACAAAGGCGCAAATATAATATGTCTAAAGATGCTACAGATTGAACAATTATAATTAGGGCAAATCCCAAAGCTAGGGTTAATAGTCAGTGAGATTGGATCATCTCGTGGACATCCTTAAACACAAAAAGCATTAAGAACAAGTTATAATTGAATAAAACCAAACATAGCAATTGTATTCAGAGGCAACTCAACAAATTACATGGTTCAAGCAGTTACATAGAGGGTCATCTACATAGTTTAACCTAAAAGATCAATTACTCATGCTATCTTAAATCGTGATTTCACCTTTTTCTCCATGTTAGAGTGTGTTTATCAAGTGAGGCAACACCTCTTTATTTATCGGCGAGAAATTCACAATATTTATCTAATAGTCGTTATGCGCTGCGTAATAGGCAATCATGACTCCTTTGCTTTTCCTTCCAACTGCGTGATGTGCAGCTAATAGCACACATCATTCATGTATCGATAGATGTTTCTTCGTCTTTTCTTCATCCTCTCATTTCACCTCACTGAAACATCAATGGTGACTATACTCCAAGAAATCACTTTTATAATCTTGTAAAAAGCATAGCAGGGCCACAAAGTTGTTTGGTTTGGATGATTTGACATGGTCCAAGGCCTTCATATTCTCCTTCTCGTTCTCCTCATGGCCCACTGTCTGCTCACACACACACACACACACACACACACACACACACACATATATAATATTATATGCATCAATAATAACTTTGCAACTTCAATTGTAGTATTCTATTTAAACGATCAACCTACTAGATGAACCAATGAAATAGAACTAAAATTATACCAAATGTTTGGTTAATGAATAAATTGAAATCATAAACACTTAATTGGCTCAATAAATCAAAAGTTGTAATTTATTCAAATTAACTCAAAATTAAATATTAAAATAATACTAATAGATCATAAACTTAATTTAAAGACTCTAAAAATAGTGACTAATGAGGAATAATCACATCGCCTGGAATATATACTCCTACAACCTATAACGTCACCACTCTGCACTATTTTTTCTCTTTTATTTTTTTCTTATCATTTTACTTCACTGTATTACTGATGCAAAATATTCATTGGTTATCAATGACAAATCTCAATCAAGGAATATTATGACCATCTTTAATGTGGCGTCCTCTTCTAACAACATTTTAGTTAACCACAAGATTCGAACACAAGACCTTTTTAAAGATATGGGGGTCCATTTCCACTACTACAAACATAATATAATATTGGTTTCCCTCTCTCTATTATGAAATTCTATATAAGACGTAAAATAATAATAATAATAATAATAATAATAATAATAATAATAATAATAATGATGATGATGATGATCTAATTACAAATAAAATATTTTTGTGAGATTTACTATATGAGCTAAAGGGGCAAATATGATTCATCAATGTACTTTAGAGACATTTAAAAATTATTCTAACTTTAAAGGATTTCTTGCAACAACATAATTATTATAAACTATTTAATTGATGTAAACATAACAAGAGGATTTTTACTACATTTGTAAAAAAAGGAGGTTTTCTACTATATATAGTGATCAAACCAATTTATATTTGTTACATGAAAAGGTGAAAAAAATGGTTGAAACTCTCAGGTTATTTTATATTATGATTCTTTTTGTTTTCCTATGTCTTGTTTAGGGGTGTGCATGGTCGGATATTTTGACCAACCAAACCATATCCATATATAAACCACTTATATGGTTTTGGATTTCTAACCATGACCATATTTTATTATAAACCGGTTATATAACCAGTTATGAATATGGTTATGGATATATAACCGGTTACTTTTACAAAACCGGTTTATAAATGGATATGGTTTGGTTTAAAAAATATCCAGATTTTTTCTTAATCCGGATTAAAAATGGTTATTTATTGGTTTAAAAACTAGTTTTAAACCGGTTTTTTTGTTGTTTAAACCGGTTTTTTTGTTGTTAAAACCGGTTTTTAAGACTGAAATAGCAAGTCTGCAAATCCCATTATTATTGCAATATAAAGATAAGGAAAATACATATCATGAAAACACCTGAAAACAAAGTATCCATTTGCATGCCTGTAATTTCTAAAATCATCATACTGTGACAGTATCTATTGATGAGTAACATACACTATAATTTCTCTAAAAAGACATTTTCTATTCCACTTAATTTTGGTACATTGTGATAAATATATGATTTACATGTTGAGTGTATTTTAATATAAACAAAAATATGTGATACAGGTTGAGAATGAGCAGGAGCATACTAAGCAAGAACTCGAAATCAATGCAACAAAATCAATGCAAATCGAAATCGAAATCAAAACCAGAGTATAATCAATGCAACAAAATCGAAATCTAAGCAAAACTAATTGAAATCAAATCGAAGTAGAGAAGAAGGAGAAGAGTTCAAACCTAACTGTGATTGAAATCGAAGTAGAGGCTTGCTACTGAGAGATCGAACTGAGTGAAAACGAAGCAGAAGAAGATCGAAAATGAGAAGTTAATCGAAGCAGATCGTTGAAATCGAAGCAGTAGAAGGGGAATTAGGGTTCATCGATTTGTTTCAATTGAGAATTAGGGTTCATCCATTTTTGAGATTTGGGATTAGTTTTTGCGATTTGAAATTGGAAGAGAGAAGAGAAAATAACCGGATCTGAAAAATGGCTGGTTAAAATCCAAAAATGACCAGATCCGAAATTTAATTGGGTTGGATATCCAACCAGTTTAAAATGGGTTGGTTGGAAACCATTTACAAGAAATCCGGATATTTTAAAGTGGATCTGGATATGGTTATGGGCTTGGGCCTCAAACTGGTTATTATGCACACCCCTAGTCTTGTTGTAGTTGACGGAGTAAGTAAGTTAGAACAAAGTTGTACTGAGGATTTTGAGTGTTATATAAAAAATCCGCACGCTCCTTTTGGACATTGAGGTGCTTTGAAGGTTTTTGCCAACAATTGGACAAGCCTACATAGTTAAGGTTTTTTTTTTTTCTCTATTATGTATACGATTCTCATTTACTTTTCTCGTCATGTTTCTATTACACTTTTATATATTTCTCTAACCTTGCAATTTATATAATAGCCTTAGAAGCATGTTATATAAATATATATTAAATTAAAAAGGGAATGCAATGGGTACTCTAACTGATACAAGAAAATCCAAAGGCCTATAAAAGATAAACATGTTAAATATAGGCCTTAAATATATTATGAAATTTTGTATCTTTGTTTTCTTGGTAATGAAGTAGAGATGTTTTATGGATAATATGACCTAGGTTCTTGATATATAATCTAATAAAATTCAAATTCAAATTGAGTTATAGAGCTCAAGTGAGGAGAGTAAATTGTAGAGTTTTATATTTAAAGGTGTTATCATAAGGATATTTTGATACATTTACTAACTAATTGTCGCGGTAATTTTCGGAGATCAAGCTATTGATTAGCGTTGACTCACTAATTTATTTCACGACCGAACTTTTAATTTTTTAAATGAAAAAGGGAAAAAGTTCTAAATTACCACATTTTAAAAGATTTAGGGTTCGGGGGTTAGTTACATTTAGGGAAGGTGTTAGCACCCTAAACGTTCGTAGTACTCTACGAGAACCTCCTGATTTTATTTATTTATTTATTTTGGCTATAACTTGCTTATTTTTTAAAAGAAAAGAATGAATTAGCGTAGTGAGGAAAAATTGTTTTTTTGTTTTTTATGATTTGGAAGGACAAGGTCCTTTGCCTACGTACCCGTGAGGGATCAAAACCTCGTAGTTCGGGGTAAAAATACCGATTGATTTGTTTTTGCGTTTTTTTAGTTTTTTGAAAAGGTTTTGAAGATAAAATAAGGCCAAGTGGCAAAAAGATTAAAACTTGTTTGTATTTTTTTATTTTTTGAAAATGATTAAAGTGTTATTAAAGTGTATTAATGGTTGTTTAAGAAAATAAAAGAGAAAAAGGACACTTGATTAAAAATCAAGGTTTGTTTAAGAAAATATTTTTTTGAGTTTTGACTTATTTGCATGTTTTTTGTTTTTTTCTTTTTAAGAATTAACTAAGACTAAAAAAAGAACATAATTAAAAGCTAAACGCGAGTAATTTCCGTGGTGACGTTGGATCACCGCGAAATCCTTTTGAAAATAAACTAACCTAATTTTTTTGTAATTTTTTTTGACATAAAGCGGAATAAATAAAGTGCAGGTGTCGGTGCGATATTCTCATTTATATTTACATTGTTCCTAAATACATTCTAATAAAATAAAAATGACAAAATAAAAAATGAACATAAATAAAAATGTATGAGATGCTAAACATTACATAACTATGTTGCATAAAAATAAATAAAAAGATAAAATGCATGATATGCTGGAAAATAAATAAAACAAAATAAAAAAATGTAGAAGAAAAAGAAAAAAAAATGAATAACAAAAAAACTAGAATACCAAAAAAGAGAAAAATGCACTAAATATAAACCTAGTACTAAAAAAATATAAAAAGGGTAAACAAAATAAATAAAACAGAAGTAAAATGGCATGGAATGATAAAAATGCGAAAATGGAAATGAAAATGCAAAAAGGAAAAAAGAAAATGAAAAGAAAAATATAATGCAAGAAAATAAAGAAAGAAAAGAAAAAAGGGAGTGCAGTGGGCGGAATGGGGAGGCCGCAGCTTGTGGCTATTATGTTCGGTTTGTGTTGTTTTTGGGTGTGTTGGGAATGATTTTGTGGTGGTTCAGATTAGTGTTAGTGGTTTGTAGGTGGCTAGGGAGGAGGTTCGGATTGATTGTGGTGGTGGTGGAGGTGGCCGAGTTTGTGGTTTTGATTATGGATGATGATTGATTTTGGTTTTGAGATATGGTTTTTTGTGGTTTCGATTTGCTGGGTTGTGATTAATTTTGGTTTGGAAATAATTGTGGCTTGTGTACTGATGAGTTTTTCGTCCTCTCCCTGACCGTGTGTTTCTCTCCCTTTTAAACATGCAATGCTAGTTAATGTCATTGAAAGCCATTGATGGACAATCAACAAAATCAGTCAAACAACAACAAAAGAGGCAACCATTAAAATTGTCATCAATACTCATCAAAACCTAAGTCAAACTTTTTTGAAAATAAAAGTAATAAAAATAAAAATAAAAAATCCGAAAATAAATATAAATAAAAAAAATAAGAGGATAATGAAAAAAGAGAAAAATAATAATGAGAATAATAAAAAGAAATAATGAATAAAAATAACAAGTGATAATAAAAAGAAAATTGTCGTCTTCGGAACCAAAAATGAGGTATTTTAAAATACCTCCCTGCCGAAATTTCGTCTGAAAGGACGAAAAAATTCCGAACCAAAAAGATGAGTGAAAAAAGAATTTTAGGTCAAAAATTGGGGTATGACACTAATCACCTAATAATACCATCATTGTGAGAATGTGAGATGCCCTAACATCCAAAGTTGAAACCTAAGTAACTAACCCATAGGTCAGTTGTATTTGGTCGTTGACAAAGTTAAAATTAATGATGATTTCATTTTATAGAGCATATGTAAAATAAAAAAAAGAGGCAATACAAACATATTGTACTATTTGACCAGATAAAGAAAGATAAAATATGTCATGCTAATTGTAAATTTATGAAAAAAATAGCTAAAAAAATCAATTAATTGAAGATCTTCTATGTGATATTTGTAACATTTATATATTAATTGATCATCATGTATGTAGTTGAGGTTTGATCCTAACATGAGTAATATAGTCATTATTAGTATTATTATTATTATTATCATAATTTATTTAGTTTGTTTTTGTAACATTTCTATACTAATTCCCGTAAAAAAAATCTATAAATCATAATGTATTTAGATTATATTTTCTTCACACACAAACAAAAAAGTTTTAAAGTCTTTATCATTTTTATTTAGGCACAATACCATTGTTTTTGAAATATACCAATTTATAAGTTTGTACATGTTGCATATGTAGTTGTAGAGATTTCATTAGACAAATTAATTTTTTAAAAGAAATCAATGTAAAATTAATCTTAATTGTATATAGTATATATAAGGCAAGAAACCTCATCATTTTAGAGGTGTAAAAGTACATATGTTCCAAACTTTCAAAAAAAAATGATGGTCGCTCCAGCGATATACCTACTTACATGGATAAGAATGATAACATCAACACATTAAATTGTTGATATATCTAATGTATATAATAATGATAACATATAGAGGTTAGTATGAGATAATATATAATACCTACCAAGAAATCCCAAATAATTAATAGTGAGAACGCAATTCGGTCATTAAAATGACTACGTAAAGATTGAACGAATTTGGAAACAACAAATTTATATATTATGTTTGACTTAACAATACCTTACCAAAAGACAAATATCACTACTAGACTCCAAGATCAAAACTCTAACTCATATCGAGATGTCAGCAACACCTCGATCATAATTAGATTTATGTGGATAGGAGAATTTGGGTAAAACCCAAAAAAATATAGAAAGGCATGGAGGTGAGAAAAACACAAGAAAGAGGAATTGAATTGTGTTGCTTTTTTCTAAAAAAATCTTTTTCATGTTAAAAACAAATCAAAGGATGCAAAAGATAACTAGAGAAGAGAGAAGAGGTCAACACATATATTTATTTGTTCACCCCACAATCTGGTATTACGTCCAGTCCCCTCACACTTGAGATATTTTTTTCACCGTAATCAATCTTGATTACAAACTACTTAGACACACAGGTCTAAGTTTCCTGCCTCTACTTGAGGACTTTTCCAATCCAACATGATAAGAGTTTACGGTAAAAATTGATGTTTGTTTACACTTTTGAGTCAAAGAGTGGTAAACTAAATTAAGCACAAAGTAATTCTAAACACTTAAGAAATTCTAAGATGAGAGTTTGTAAGAACTTTTTTAAGTGTTTTTGTGCTAGAAATTTTGTCAGAGTTTTGGCACAATTGAAAGTGTGTGGTTGTGTCTCTTTCTTCAAACGCTCAATGTACTTTTATAAGAGATTTGAATAGAGTCATTGTTTGAAGATATTGCCAGCACATCAAGAGCTATCTTCATAAGTGAATTCTTTTCCTCTAAGGGATAATTTCATTGAACACTACTTTAGAATTTCTTTGCTTCTTTTAGAATGATCTGTTGCATCCACTTTGTCTTATAAAAGCTTTATCGGCTTCTACAATGTGTCTTCATTTAACTAAACATGACAAAACATACTACTGAACCTGGACAATGACGTTTCTTCAAAATAAGACAAGACTGGTCAGATGTTCTTCAGAGCGCTGACCGTTGACTTGATCCTTCAGAGCTTCGTCTTCAAACCAAACCTTGTCTTCATAACTTGATCCATATTTGATCAGAGCTTTAGCTTTTTATTGACCATTTTCAAATCAGAGCTTTGTCATCAGAACTTCGTCTTGGGCACCATATATGTCTACCTTGTTGAACCAAGATAGAATTCTTTTCTTCAGAGCTTGGTGTTTTCAGAGTCAAAATATTGACTTCAGAGTCGGAAATTAATTCTACATTCCTGCACACTAGAACAAACTTTAGAGTACCCAATTTTTCTTCTATACATTGTTACCATCAAAACCTTAGAGACATTATTCTAAAACTTATCTTGGTTCAACAAGGCAGAGAGACATTGTGAGGATTTATAAAAATAGAAAGAGAAAAACTAATTGTGGAGTGTAAAAATGAGCAAAGTTAACTCTATTTGAAGCCTTTTTAATCTCAAATGAAAAAAAAATCCAAACACAAAATATTCACAAAATAAGAACTACCAAGACTAGAAAAATATGCTAAGATCTTAAGTATCTACCAAAGTACAAAAATTGGGGTATAACACTCGTAACTGAGGTAAGGGGGAGATTATTTTACCTCATGGGTATAACAATGGTCATGAGTGGAGGGGATGGCCATGGATTTTGTGTTGATAAAATATGGTTGGTGTATAAACTTAATGGTGCCCCTAAACTAAGCGCATTTTCACTATAGGTAGTTGATTATTAAACACAACTAGTGGTCTACTTTCAATTATTAAATAATTCTTAATTTTCTATTTACTAATTGAATTATTATTACAAATAAGAAAAAATAGATTAGTTAATTAATATTTTAATGATGATTAGAATTTTAGTTGTTAGTATAAGAGTTAAATTATCGTTTTGACATAATTAAAAAGGTTTTTATTGAGAAAGTATGTCCTGTGAATAATTTTGTCATGAATAATATTGACATGATTCACCAAGATAAAAATAGGAAAAGGACGACGCTCTAGTAATATCTCTTACTAATAAAGCTTAGGCTGTGAAGTTGTCCCTAACCCTAAAAAAACCCTAATCCTAACCTCAAATTTCCCTCCATAACAGTGGCATTTAATTGCTCTATACCTATACCATTTGAAATTCGAAATTCTTCATTTCCCTCCATCAAGCCCCCAACTATTGGCTTTTCATTAACCATTATTGGAGCATTAAATTTCGCACGGTTTTCTGATCATTGAGCATTAACCACGCCGGTTTCCCTCCATCAAGCCCCCAACTATTGGCTTTTCATTAACCATTAGTGGAGCATTAAAAATCGCACGGTTTCCATGCTCATTGAACCGCCCAGCCTTTCATCTTTCCACTCCTTCATTAACCATGCTAATTTAACTGCCTAGCCTTTCATCTTTCTGATCATTGAGCATTCATTTACCTCTTTATTGCATATATATACCATGGCTGATCCTTTCAGTTCGATGCATCAAATACCTATCCTTTCCTTTCAGTTCGGCAACTTCTGCATCAAATAAGAATCCTTTCAGTTCGATTCAAACAACCATGGCTGATCGTGGTGCTGAAGCTCTGCTTTCCTACCATTGTTTAACCGGTAAACTACTACTTCTCCCGTACTTAGAGTTCTTTTTTGTATCGTTTTTACAGTATTCACTATCACCTGACACATATCACGTGTTTTCTTAATTTTGTTAACAGCACCTCTGCATCCTAATCCTGTTAATGAGATTGACAAGATCGTAAATTGTCTGCGGCTGAAATATAGGACTTATATT
The DNA here is from genome assembly GCA_018208015.1 of Medicago ruthenica. NCBI lineage: Eukaryota > Viridiplantae > Streptophyta > Magnoliopsida > Fabales > Fabaceae > Medicago > Medicago ruthenica. The sequence continues at coordinate 49,411,167 of CM031377.1, read as the reverse complement.
GTCGAGTATGAGGTTGATTGTGTAAGTATAATTTTATTGTTTTCAATTAAACCGTGCGAATTTTTGTTTGTTCTGTTTGTGTGTGTCTTAAATTTATTTGCGAATTTATGATTGCCTGTTTTGCTTCAGGGTGCTGTTATGATGCCTACCTGTTTTGGTTCTGACTTTGGTGATCAAATAGACAACTATGCGACACTGATTGACCGTAACAGCAATCAGTTTGAAGTTAAGTTTGAGAGATTCAATGGTTTCATCTTTTTGACAAAAGGTTTTGCTGCTCTTCGTGATTTCTATGGCGTAACCCTTGGTGCGTGGCTGACTTTGGTTTTCGAAGGATTTGGCAGATTTCGGCTCAAGAAAATCAAATCTAGAATTAAGAGGAAAGTTGATTTCCCTCTGTTTGATCCTCCGATGAAGTTTGTTATTGAAAAATATGTTAACCCTGATCATTTCTTGCTTGGATTTCCTGAGTCGATTCACCGGTTGTCATACCGTCATGATTTGAATAATTTCGCCATTTATTATGAGAAGCACCTTACTGCATCTGATGTCACTTCAGGATTTTTGGTAAGTTAACATATATTTTGTAAGTTAAACAATTACAGCGTGTCCTACTTATTTCTTTCCTGTTATTGCAGAAACTGACCAACCTTGGATTTTGTGAGCTATCTTTGGACAAGAATAACACTTCTGTGGCGCTTATAGATGATAACGGTAACAAATGGGACTGCATTGTTGTTGTGGGAACTCTTACACAAAGCACTTGGAGGATAGGAGGAGAGTGGAAGAGAATGGTTGATGCACGGAGGCTTCAGCGTGGTGCGTACATGATTATTGGTGCTCCAGTTGCTGGGAATAACAGAACGGTTTACTTTAGTGTCAGACGTCTTTGAATCTTTAAAAGCCTATGTCAATTGAAATCAAGTACCAAACAGTTTGCCTTATTTAAGTTTCAGTTTATGTTATGTTTTATGTCATTTCCTTTCAATTGTAAGCACTTCCATCGCAAGCCTAAATGTAATGAAATCACGCCGGTTGTCGTTTTCAAATTTATCAGATGCAAAATATTATTATCTTTAATTTCATTGTTTATTTTATTGTTTATAATTTTGAATCAAATGCCGTAGTTTCGATCAAAGACGTCTTTTCAATAAAACATGTCAAGCTGACGTTTTAAGCAAATATCATCAAAATTAAGGGTTCAATGTACTGTACAGAGTTATGCCACACTTATACGCATCAATTATCCGACACAATGTAGTCTTATTTTTTCTTAAACACAGTTTTTTTTCGAATCCATTAACAAGTTTTGTCTGTCGTCGTATTATAATCATGCCTATACTGTGTCCGGATATTAACCAAATGTATTATTTTCACTTGATCATATATTATACCTTTTAACATGCTATAATCCCTCTAAACGAACTAATGTTAACCCTGTTACCCGGACACAATCAGCCATGTTTGTGTTGCATTTTAAGCATATAGTCAGATAATAGCATGATTTTATAAAATTTAAGTTATATTGATAATAATTGGTGTGCGCCCTAAAAAACATAGATGCCAACTAACAATATCCCCGGATGGTTATTGAATGCTTATTGAGAATGTTAATAGTCTTTTTCACAAATGAGTAACTATACAAGCAAATCAGCCGCCATTTTTTGTTTTGTGTGTGCTATTATGTGTTGGCCATTTTTTGTTTCCCATGAGTAATGCTTGATGTGCGCCCCGTTAATCATAAATGCCAGCTGACTTTGAAATTCGAAATTCTTCATTTCCCTCCATCAAGCCCCCAACTATTGGCTTTTCATTAACCATTATTGGAGCATTAAAATTCGCACGGTTTTCTGATCATTGAGCATTAACCACGCCGAATTCCAAATCGTAAATGCCAGCTGACTTTAGTTAACGCACATATCCTTGGAATCTCCATAAAATCTTTACTGAATGCTTATTTAGAATCTCAAAGGTCTTTCAGTTTTCCATGCTCATTTAACTTCCTAGCCTCAAAGGTCTTTTCAAACAGTTATGCCTCTGTTTTGCTGGTTGAGTTGCGCCCCCAACACCATAAATGCAGGCTTAATATTTTGCTTTGATAACTGGTAATATCATTGGAAAACTCTCCCAATTATGTATTGAATGCTTATTGGAAAATGAAATGCCCTTCATAAGTGCGTATATACTAATATCGAGTACATTTGTACAATATAAATGTCCCTGCCTTTCAACTATTTTGCAGATTTGTAAGCATAAGCATTATTTGGTAGGGAAACGCTTTCTGGAAATGGCTAACGCAAACACCTCACTGTCAGCTGTCTCTGGAGGGAAGAAAGATTTGAAGATGTTGGTTAGAGTCGCTCATATATGGTGCATTCCGGATAAAAAGGTTTCGAGTATAATTAATTTCATGAATATGTTGTTGGTCGATGAGAAGGTTGGTGTTTCTTACTCAAATTTTCTGACACACTTTCTAATCGTCTTTGGCATTGTTTTTGTTTTTTTTTTAAGATTGATGTAAAATGTTTGTTTTGTTGGTGTTTTCTTTCGCAATTGTTTTTTTACACAGGGTGGACGAATCCATGCCACAGTAAGAAGGGCTTTGGTTTCCAAATTCAAGGCGATGGTTGAAGAAGGAGGTACATATGAACTTGACAACACAATGGTGGGTTTTAATGATGGTCAGTACAAGCTCACAAACCACAAATACAAGCTTAATATGATGGCGACTTCAAACTTTAAAAAAATCGATGCACCCACCCTTCCGATTAATGTTTTTGATTTCACGCCATTCAAGCAAATTCTGTATTCCTGTGATGAAGAAAAAATTACTGGTATCGTTTTTTACATTCCATGTATTTCTAACAAAAAACTTATGCGCCTCCTTATGCTTTATTAAATTGTTGTTTTCTCTTTGATGTATATATAGCTCATAAGGTACCACCCTGTGTAATTTTGTTGCGTTTGTGTTGGTCGTTTTAGATGTCATTGGGCATGTTATTGAAAAGGATGATGTACAGGAGACTGATAAGAATGGAAGGAAGACTAAAGTCATTGATCTCACTCTGCAAGATTTGGAGTAAGAGCATTAATCTTACTTCAATCAACGTTGTAAATATTCACGTAGTTAATATTAGTTCGTGTTTTCTTTCGTAATGTTTATTCAATTCCAGAAATAATCGCATACATTGTTCTCTTTGGGCTGAGCATGCTGAGAAAGTATCAAGCTATTTTCGTGACCATTCCAACTCAGACCCTGTTATACTGATACTGCAATTCTGCAGGACACGAAAGTATTTAGGTATGCGACAATTTTTAAAGGATTATAGCCATGGTTTTCTAAAAAAGTATATCAAATATTAGTCTAACGTCTGCCTATTTTGTATGCCTATAAATTAGGTGCGATGGGTGTTGCGAACTCATTTTATGGAACCAAGGTGCTACTCAATGAAAATTTGCCTGAGGTCGAAGCTTACAAAATAGGGTATGGTTGTTGTATCGTTTATTTTTTTTTAATTGCAATGGATGTATTACAGTTATAATCGACCTCTTATCCTATATGCTTCTTATAGGATGAAAAATTCATCAATTCAATTGACTCAAGGTGTTAGCCAAATGACTACACATAGCTCAATCTCTTTAACGGACGATTTACTTAATTCCAAAAGAATGACGGTTGAAAGTTTGATTGAGGCTAATCAGGTAAGAATTTATGTTTAATTATTTTGTGTGAAACATTCAATGCTTAATCGTCGTTTTCATGTGTTGATTCTAATGGTACTTCTGTAGGTATGTCAAGGTGTGGTGCTTGCCACTATATGTGAAATTGAGACTGGAGTCGAATGGTACTTTCGATCATGTGCGCAATGTGCCAGCTCAGTCACAGTTGATAATGGGGTGTTGTGTTGCCGCAAATGCAAAACATGCAAGAGTGCTGTTCCTAGGTAAGAAGCTGATCAACCGTGAAGTATTTATGTTATCTTATAATGTCGTAATAGAACGTGACCACGTATTTAACCATGGTTTTAACTATAAGGTTCAAGCTGCACGTTATCGTAATGGACGACACAGGATCCACAACCTTTGTTTTGTTTGATCGCATTGTGACACAGCTTATTGGGCGTAATGTCCAAGATTTAATTGATGAAAGTGATCAGGTAATTTCATATGATTTAATTTAATTGTTTTGATAGAACATTATGGTGTTGTAATTTCTTCAAAATAGTTTCAAGGTCAGATGTTAAAAGTGAATTATAATAGAAAAAATGTTGTATTTTGGAATCTATTTTGTGCCGTTAAAAAATGTTGTAGTTTCCAAAACAATCGCATATTAGTTTATGGCCAATAGCATCCAAATTGAACGTGAGTACCGTGTTGTTTACAGGCAATTGCGGCAAATGATTATCCTGCTGATTTCGAGAAGCTCATTGACAATCAATTTCTTTTTAAAGTTGATGTTGGTGAAGGTAATGTCATAAGGAAATATAGGAATTATGCCGTTAAGAGGGCTTCTGATGATGTTGCAGTTATTGAACGGTTTAAATCCAAGTATATTTTGAAGGTAACTCACATCGAACAATCTGCACTTAAACATTTTTTCAAATTTTGAAATTCTTACTAGCTACATGTCTAAATATGTATATTGTTCCTAAATGCATATAATAGAAGGCCAATGATGACTCTATTGTTGAGCTTAGTGTGACTGGTGCTGATGCAAGGGGTGATAACGTGGCAATGGTACATAATTATTTAAATATATATTATCTCTCAAATAATTTGAATAGAAGTATGATTAAAATAAAACTAAACACTATACTGTCATTGTTTTTACAGGAAGTATTAGACTGCGGGGACTCATGTAGCAATACGCCCAATATTGACACGCCAACCAGCAAGGCAGGAGTTAAGAGATCATCCAATAGCATAGACTCTTTGGCGGTTGAACATAGTGAAGTTGGGCAGTCATCTGTTACAAAGCCTGCCAAAACCGTTCGTGTTAAGGTTGAACCCAATGAAGACTAACTGCGATGAAAAGGACAGCAACCTTTTTATAAATTTGACGTATTGAGATTTCATCAAACTATTGGAGGCCTATCTGTTTGTGTTTCATCGTTTTCAGTTTTTTAATTTATGAGTTTACATTGTTATGAGCTTTTTGTGGATCGTATTTTGATTTAAAAGTACTTATAATGAAGCGTTCTTTTTATTGTCATATCTTTCATATTCAACGCTGTCCTTAATGTTATATTGAGCATGCTGCGTTACATTTTTCAAATTCACATGTGATGTGCTATGCAATGCTACTGTCAAATTCCATCTAAATTGGCATCTGTATCAAATGATAGTTTTATAAGTGACTCATACTTACAAGGCAATTTAAAACTAATCAGTGTCGTAGCTATTGATCAATTGCCCTCCAAAGACAGATACACTGTAAACTTCTGTCAGTACATTATTGATAGTTTTGATCAATTGCCCGCGATTTCGGGTACACTGTAAACTTCTGACAGTGATTTTAATAAATCAATTCAATACTAAACATTATTCTTACCCCTTGATCAATTGCCGCTATTTCGGATATATTCAAACTACTGCTAATTTCTGTCAAAGAGAACTTCTATCAAAAGTTTATAGAATATGTTTTCCAAATATGTTAAGATATTTATGCGTCGACCAAATATGATATACACTATTGATCGTTGTACACCAAAGACATGTTCGAAACCTAAGGGATGTATAAATCTACACCGTTACATAGAGGACACAACCATGTGTATTGAATGCTTATGGAAATTGGACGGTCATGGACCAGGCAATTAATCAGAATAGAACAGGTTCAAAGCATGGTTTAATGCTAATTTTGGAGGTTACATTTTAGAGGTTCAATGGCCACGCTTTAATGCTGATTTTGAACGGTTACATTTGCTTTTAATGAGTTCCATCTTTCCCATGATTGTTTCACACAACCTTTGCCATTCTGCAGTTAATGAGTTAACAAAATTAAAGCCACGCCCTTTCCTATGATTAGTAGTCACGTCCTTTACCATGATTATATTCATGAGAAACTGATTGTATTCCCTATTCATGACTAATAAGCTGTGAACGAAAATGGATGCAGTAGAAGCCAAGACCATCACCGATTTTGCTCTCCATAGTTGCAGAGGTTATATCGATAAAATATTCATCTTGATGTATATGTTTATCTTATGATTGTTGCTGGTTTTTTTCCATTTAATTGTAATTGGTTAAAACTTCAGAAGAATCAAGTTGGGAGTATCATCCAAATGATCCAGCCTATGTCCAACTGCTCAAGTTGAAGTGGCGCACCTACAGCGTTGAGTTTCATCCAGATGAGGTAAGAAATATTCGTTTCTAATTTTAGTGGTTTGTAATGATTAGTTTTCGTCTCTGCTAAATAGATACATCCATACAACAAGATTATAATCTGATAGCATGCGAAATCGGTTGTCGTAACAGCATGTTTTTGGTTCCATTAACTTCATTCTCCATCACTAAACTATCATGATGCACACGTGAGATTTCAAACTGTGTTATTTTACCGCAATTTCTTCAATTTGTCTCCTCATTCCTCTTTCAATTGATTGAAGCAATGAGTCAAAAATATAAGTCCTTTGATTGTTGTGCGTGTTGTTTTTTGGTTGTATGTGAAAGCAGGATGTTATGCATTTAGGAAGATGTCTGACCAAGGAGGTTGGGTGTGAAATGTACCGATACGTAATGCTGATTGACCCTGCTTTGAACCAGTTCGAAGTCATTGTAACTAGGAAAAATGGAAAGATGTGTTTCACACACGGTATTGATCAGCTCAACAAAACTTATGACTTGAAGTGGGGGGCGTGGATCACATTGATATTTGTCCAACCAAAGCTGTTTGTTATTCGGATCAAAGGGAGACGTGACGTTGAAATAAACTATCCAAAATATGACCCACCATTGATGTTCAAACTTGATCATCAGTACTATGGTCCAGATGACAATCCAGGATTCACCGGAATTATCGCTAAATTTCCTTATCGTCATGATGTGAACAATTTCAAGCATTCTATAAACAAGTGTTTGTCTTCCGATGATCTGACCAAAGATTTCCTGGTATTTTGATCAGTTGCCTTTCTTTTTTTTTTGCATGTCATCTATTTAATCATTCTATAACACGTGTTAAACGCCCCCCACTACTAAACTTTGTTATTGTCTACAGACTTTCAGATACGCTAGCTTTTCCCATGATATAATTCATAAGGACTGCAAAGATTTAGATTTCATTGATGATTACGGGCATTCTTGGACGATGTCTGTGCAGGTTGATGCTGATCATAAATACATCAGATTTGGTAGAAACTGGAGAGGTTTATGCAATGCACGCAAGTTGTACGAAGGAAAGGCTATACGACTTGGGACAAACCAATTGGGGAACAATCGATGTCTTTACCTTAAATTAGCAGCATGATTTTGCATTTGTAATAAGTTTTTATTTAAGTTCCCACCAAAATGTTTGTCTCTGTAGTAGTGGGTTTATAAGAATTGTGGAAAGCTATATATGCAGTAGTGTTATGTACCCATTTTATCTGTCAAATTCAAGAGATTATGTAGTATTATATTATTCTGCTACTACATCTTTGCTTATAAATTCTGATATACACCTATATGACGAATCAATTCAAAATTACGGCGTCTGTTAACTATTTGAATCCTGTGCGAAATACACAAATCAAGTACGAAATACACACGGTATCTAGAATGGCTTAAGAAACAATGGTAATTTGCGGTTCTATCATTAGGAAAGCGACTGCTGGAAATGATGAAAAACACGGGAAACCAACAGGGTAGGAATGTTAGTTATTATCGTTAATAACTAATTGATGTAGAATCATTGTTTCTTGGAAAACACGGTGCTCAAGGAAAAGGCGTAGTGGTATATGTGCACAAGCAATTAATGTCACTCACACATAATTAACATTGGTATTCTGCCGTGTATTTAATATTGTGTTAAATTGTTGTACAACTCCATTTACTATAAATGCCTTCTCACATTCTTTGACTGTGTTGTCTGAATATTTAAGGACATGACCATAAACCATCCAAGTGCATATAATTGTGCGGATTCACTTCATCAACCTGCCAAGCCATGGAACCTAAAAAGAAACGCAAATTTCGTGTAACTACAACCAGTCCAGAAAATTCAGAGCATCAATCTCCGTTGCATACAAGACTCAGCTATCGTAACAGCTTCCCTTTGTCCGACATCACAAATGGTGAGTAGAACTAACATACCTACTGAGATTAGTCATTGAATGAGCATTTTCTAATATAGTCTGCTGTCATTCATTCAGTTTCAAGTAGTCGCAATAACATCACCACACGTTCTAAACGACTTGGTCCGGGAAGACATGTCATAACAACTGCCAACATACATAGTCTCCAAAGCCAAGCTGATGAATCCTTCAATCTCAGTTGTCGTGAGAACTGTGAGGATTCGGATATACCAATAAATTCAGGTTAGCTTGCATATTATTTAAAAAGTGGATACAATGCTGGCAGATTGTACATCTATTGATTCTTTATGTCTATTTTTCTGTTGAATACCACAGGACATGATGGTTCTGTGGAAGTGGATACTATGACTATAAACCAACCATACAAAGGTGTAGATAAGGATGCAGAAACTATCTTTGATTCAATCAATCCATGTAAGTTTAGTCCTAATCCCACGCAACAACCACATTGAGATTATGCAGTGTCAAAAATCAATTTGACCTGAATTTCCCTTGAAGTAATAGACGTCTGCAAGTCTCACACCATCACTGCAGAATAATAAACGCAAACATAATCTAAATTTGATAATGAAAATAGCTCATAGATGGTACAGATAAGCATTACAGTAGCAGAATTACACCTCCTTCACTTAAGTGACGTTTATATAGCTTTAGTCTTAATATGACCACATATAGGTTTCATTTATAATTTTTGACATCAAAGTATGTTTATATCTCACACGTGATATATAATAAAAATGGTTTCAGCTACACAAAGTGACATTATGTGTGCAGAATTTTTATCCTTAAAGTATTCCTTCTGTGTACTATAAACCAACCATACAAAGGTGTAGATAAGGATGCAGAAACTATATTTGATTCAATCAATCCATGTATGTTTAGTCGGATAGTGTGACCTTAAGTTTGTTACATAGAAGTTTTATTTAGATAGTTGTTCGCAAAGAACCTGTGTAGTTCAAGAAACCGTGAGACTCATCTTTTAAATTTTCATATATCTAAAATTGCGGCAATTGATCAAAATCTAATTACATGGTGTTTGTTTACTGTTGGGCAGGGATTTATACGGATGAAGCATCCCAAAGTGAAAACTACGGCGATGCATTTGATGGCAGAAATTCTATTTTGTGCGATGTCCCACATATTCAAAATGAGATGGTAAACGAATATTGCGCTCAAAATCAAGAAGACCAAGATATTCCAATCAATTCAGGTCTGCTTTTTAAAACTAATTTTTTGGAATGTTTATTCTATTATGTTATAGGCATAATAGCATCAACCATATCAGTCAACCATCGTAACAATAATTGCTTAGTGCCAGAATCAACCTTGCTTGGTTCGTCTCTTTTAATTACACAAGTGAAATTATATCTTCACTTATATTGATGTCCAATTGCGCTCAGATATAACAAGCTCCTCATGGTTACATCTTTTTCCTCAACAGGTCAACGTGTAAGCTATGAATATTTTGGTCTTCCGGATTGTATATGCAGAATGTAACACCCTAACCCTTAACCGCCGATTATTAACTTTAATAAAGAAAACGTTAAGGACATAGGAAGTTACAACATTAAGAAAACAATTTTTCAAAAACATCAACAGAAATCAAAAACATATTTGATTCACAATTAGCAGCGGAAAAACAACAAACACAGCTTATAACCAAGCATGCATTTAATATACAAATATTTATACATAAGATTTCAAAAGAGGCAATTCTACAACAGAGATCATTGCCAAATCTATACATAACGTTTAGATACCCAAAATGGTGTTACAAATATCAGAGCCCTAGACTCTAACTAGGTTACAACTCCTAGTACCAAAAATGTAAGGATAGCTAAGCTATGCCCTCACCACTAAGCAGCTTCTAACAGCAAAGGGCTATTCCTCAACAATAGCCTCGCCAACCTGATAATCTGGATCCCCAAAGATCCAGCAAATAACACATAACAGAGAGTGTTAGTATCACCAACAATAAACATGTATAAATAACACATTATTTATACGTAACCAAAACATAACACGTAATTGTCAATGCACAAACTCATCAATAACAATTACCACATGACAACCATTATGCACACATAAATCCTAAATGATCTCTAATGTCACAAAGGATGCATGCCTCAAAATGCACTCTAATGCATGTGGTACCAATTCTTGCTCAGCTTTAGAGTCATGGCGGACTATTGGATAAACTTATATCCCTTGTGTACCTCTCATTTGCCATAAAAGGACGGTCGTACACTTGACCAATCGAAGCTGGATTACTTCTGCACCTCTCATTCGCCATAGAAGGACGGTCGTGCATATGACCAATAATAATTGGATTTCATTCTTGCCCATAAAGAGCATACATACCATCATGAAATGCATGTATGTTCACTTAGCAATTATTGATATTTACACCTACATATGCTCAAATATGTGTGTACACTACCAATACTCATGCTAACTTCAACAAGTAGGCACTCATGGCCAATCATAATACAAATATGTATATACTCAACCATATTCACAACCTCAAATAAACCAATCTAATCATATCAAAATCTCACACAAAAGGGTTTCAAAGAAAGGCCCACACACTTTGATAATCCCACACTCATACTAGGGTTTTATTCAAGTTTTTCTTGAAAACAAATAATCTTTAGAAAACATTAAGAATGAGTTAAAATGGTGGGCAAGGTTTCCAAAAATGTATTATAAAAATACAGTAGCAAAAAGACATCTCCGCGCGCACCAGGACCTCCAGAACAACTCAACAGAGAAGGCCTGTTCAGGGTTGGTCGCTACAAGCGAGCTCTTGGTCGCTACAAGCGAGCATAGGCAGGGAATCATCCTGCTTGGTCGCTACAAGCGAACCTTCGGTCGCTACAAGCGAGCCTGGTCGCTACAAGCGCCAGTGTGGTCGCTACAAGCGCGGTTAGGCAGGGAATAATCCTGCCTGGTCGCTACAAGCGAGGTTCCGTCGCTACAAGCGACCGTATCAGTACAGTCATGTAAAAATGTGATTTTTCCACCATTTTAGCCCATCTATGGTTACCCAAGTTCCAGAACTTGTTAAAAACAACTTTCCATCACAAAACATCATTTATAAACCATCACAAACAAAGATTGCATCAAGCATAGAAATTAGGGTTCAAAACAATAACTTTTCAAAAACTTTCCTTATGAACTCCAACACAATAACTCCAACAAATCATGCCAACAACATCACTTAGCATTCAATCAAACAAAACATAATCATTTACAACTTTAAACCATAAAAACTTTCTAACAAAACCTAGACAAAGTGAGGAGAAGTTTGGGATGGAGAAATAGACATTCTCCCCTTCTCAATCACTTGTAATAATGTAATACTAACTCTCTTACCTTCTCAAACCTAGCAAATCTCAAGCTTTCCTCTTGCTTTTCTTGCCCTAGCTCTCCTCTTGTTCTTCTCCTCTTCTTCTTTCACGTTTTCTTCACAAAGAAAAAGGAATGGCACTATTCATTCTCACAAAATATCTTATATCCCTAGCAATAGATCCTAGCCATCCATCTTTACTAACCATCATGGACCAATCCTAGCCATACAATCTAATCCAAGCTTACTACATTCATCCACATAGGATTATTACTACTACTCATAAACCAAAGCCCAATACTATTCACTCTCTTGGCCCAATTCGCCCAAAACTCTAAAAACTCGATTACGAACTTACCCTCGCGCTAAATAATTATCCCTCGATTACTAGAAAATATTTTTAAATACCAAACCATAAAATAAAATATATAAAAATATAATATACGAAAATAGGGTCGTTACAACTCTACCCCCCTAAAAGAATTTTCGCCCTCGAAAATACCTGAAAACAACTCTGGATAGGAGTCCCGCATCTTGCTCTCGAGCTCCCACGTCGCATATTCACCGGCTGGGCCTCCCCAAACGACTTTCACCGATGAAATCTCTTTATTCCTGAGCCTCTTCATCTCTTGTCCTTCAATCCTTAAGGGTACCGTTTCAACCGTTAAATTCTCTCTCACTTGTATCTCGTCCGACTCGATCACATGTGACGGATCCGATACGTATTTCCTTAATTGCGACACGTGAAAAACATCATGTAGATTCGACAACGACGGCGGCAACGCAATCCTATACGCCACCTTCCCAATCCTCTTCAAAATCTGATACGGACCAATGAATCTCGATGCTAACTTCTTTGATTTCAAAGCCCGTCCAATACCTGTAGTCGATGTAACTCTTAGAAACACATGATCTCCTTCTTGAAATTCTATATCCTTCCTTCTCTTATCAGCATAGCTTTTCTGGCGACTCTGCGACGCTCTCATCTTTTCTTGGATCATCTTGATCTTCTCGGTCGTTTGTTGCACAATCTCAGGTCCAAGCACCACACTTTCTCCCGATTCAAACCAACACAAAGGTGTTCTACATCTCCTCCCATACAACGCTTCAAAAGGTGCCATACCAATGCTCGAATGAAAACTGTTGTTATACGTAAACTCAATCAATGGCAAGCAAGCTTCCCAACTCACTCCTTGTTCCAAAATACACGATCTTAACAAATCCTCCAATGATTGAATTGTCCTCTCCGACTGACCATCCGTCTGCGGGTGATAAGCAGAACTCATCCGCAACTTAGTCCCCAACGCTCCTTGCAAACTCTCCCAAAATCTTGAAGTAAAACGGGGATCTCGATCTGATACAATACTCGACGGTATTCCATGCAATCTCACGATTTGCTCAACATAAATCTCAGCCAACTTCGGTACTAGCATACCGGTCTTGATAGCTATGAAATGAGCAGACTTTGTCAACCTGTCGACAACTACCCAAATCATATTGTTACCTTTCGACGTCTTCGGCAAACCGCTTACAAAATCCATCGCAATACTATCCCATTTCCATTCCGGAATAAACATAGGTTGCAATAGCCCTGACGGCTTCTGATGCTCCACTTTGGACTTCTGACAAGTCAAACAAGCGAAAACAAACTCGGCGATCTCTTTCTTCATCCCTTGCCACCAAAACATTTTCCTCAGATCTTGATACATCTTAGTAACACCAGGATGAATACTTAAGTTGCTTCTGTGACCTTCCTCCAAGATCATCCGCTTCAATTCAGGCACATCAGGTACACATAACCTTCCTTGACACCTCATCACGCCTTTCTCATCGATCTCAACGTTTACCTTTTTCCCTTGCTCGATGAGCGTCTTAAGCTTCATCAATCTCACATCCGACTTTTGCTTCTCCACAACCTCTTCAAGAAAATCATTCGTCAACTTCAACATTCCTAGCTTCACGCTTCTGGTTGTCCTTTCAAAAACCAAACTGAGGTCTCTAAACTCTTCAATCAATCTCAGTTCCTTCGCCATCAGAGAAGACATATGCAGTGACTTCCTACTCAACGCATCGGCTACCACATTAGCCTTACCCGGATGATAACTCAACTCGAAATCATAATCCTTAAGAAATTCTAACCATCTTCTTTGCCTCATGTTGAGCTCCTTCTGGTCAAACAAGTACTTCAGACTCTTGTGATCGCTGAAAACCTCGAACCTTGACCCATACAAGTAGTGCCTCCAAATCTTGAGAACAAACACAACAGCAGCTAGCTCCAAATCATGCGTAGGATAGTTCCTTTCATGAATCTTCAGCTGTCTTGATGCATAAGCAACGACTTGTCCCCTCTGCATCAACACACCACCTAGACCCATCTTCGACGCATCACAATAAACCACGAACGGTTCCTTCGGATTAGGCAGAATTAGCACAGGTGCAGATGTCAACCTCCTCTTTAGCTCTTGGAAACTCTGCTCACACTTATCATCCCAAATAAAAGCTTGACCCTTCCTAGTCAACTGTGTCAACGGCAACGCCAACTTTGAAAATCCTTCAATGAACCTCCGATAGTAACCGGCCAAACCAAGAAAACTTCGGATCTCAGTAACAGACTCCGGCGTTCCCCAATCTTGCACGGCTTCTACCTTAGCAGGATCCACTGCTATACCACCACTTGAAATGACGTGACCCAAAAAGCTAACTTCATGCAACCAAAATTCACACTTAGAAAATTTTGCATAAAGCTTCTTCTTGCGCAACACCTCCAACACAATCCTCAAATGCTCGGCATGTTCCTCTTCCGTCTTCGAGTATACCAAAATATCGTCTATGAAGACCACCACGAATCGATCCAAAAAGGAATGAAATATACGATTCATATATTCCATAAACACTCCAGGTGCATTCGTAACTCCAAAAGGCATAACAGCGTACTCGTAGTGACCATACCTTGTCCTGAAAGCAGTCTTCGGTATATCCTCCGCCTTAACTCTTATCTGGTGATATCCCGATCTCAAATCAATCTTGCTGAACACACAGGCTCCCACTAACTGATCCATCAAATCATCTATCCTCGGAAGTGGATACTTATTCTTGATAGTTGCTTTATTCAACTGACGATAATCAATGCACAGACGCATACTACCATCTTTCTTCTTCACCAACAGAACCGGCGCACCCCATGGCGATACACTCGGTCTTACAAACTTCTTCTCTAACAATTCTTCCAATTGTTCCTTCAACTTTTCTAGCTCAGCAGCTGACATACGATACGGCGCCATTGATATTGGACTAGTGCCAGGTACGATGTCAATTGCGAATTCAACCTCTCTCTCGGGTGGTAAATCCAAAATGTCATCTGGAAAAACATCTGGGAAATCACGCACCACCGGCAACGCATCAACCTCAATCTTCTCTTCCACCCTCAACGAAGCAAACATAGCAAACACATCCTCTTGAGCCTTCACTGATCTTACCACTTCTCGACAACACATGAGCTTCGAACACAACTCTGGCTCCGGTCTTGGAAATGTAACCGTCCTCTCACCGCAGTTGATATGAACCCGATTAAATTCTAACCAGTTCATACCAAAGATAACATCTATTCCGCTCAACGGAATGCAGACTAAATCCATACCAAAGAGTCGATCATACATAATGACTGAACAATCAACACAAACTAGAGTAGTCGATACCGAACCACTCGCAGGCGTTTCAATAACCATGCGTCCCAACATATTCTCTACTTTAAGACCCAACCTCTTAACACAATCCATAGAAATAAACGAATGGGTAGCACCCGTATCAATAATAGCAGACAAAGGAGTATTATTGATAAAGCATGTACCTCTGATCAAGTTGTCCGCCTTCGCATCACCACCATCTAAAGCAAACACCTTTCCTCCAGCCGCTCTAGGCTTCTTACACACGTTGCTCTTATGACCCTCTTCCTTGCAATTGAAGCACACAACACCCTTCTTGCACTGATCCGCTTTGTGGTTAGGATCACCACACTTGAAACATCTCCCATCATTCTTCGGGCACTCAAACATACGATGTCCCGGTTGTCCACACTTAAAGCAATTCCTATTACCTCCAAACTTGTTACCACTATTCCCACCTTCATCTGGTTTCTTTCCACCTCTACCATATGGTTTACCTCTAGCCATGTCCTTTCCCCTCTTCTCATTTGCGGCTTTGTAGTAATTAGCCTTAGCTTTACCATCCTTATCACATATCCGGCTCTTATTCACCAACATCGGAAAATTTCTGATCTCGCTAAACCCAATCAACTGCTTGATATCCGGCCTCAGCCCATTTTCAAACTTCACACACTTGTCTTCCTCAGCTTCCACCGTGTTGTAATGGGGAGCAAAACGACACAAATCTTCAAACTTGGCCGCATATTCAGAAACAGATAAACTTCCTTGCTTGAGCTCCATGAACTCAATCACCTTACGGTTCCTCTCGTCTGCCGGAAAATACTTGGTTAAAAACTCTCTCCGGAAACGAGCCCAAGTAACTAAAGCTCCATCAGCTCCCAACCTCTGACTAGCATTTCCCCACCAATGATCAGCTTCATCATGGAGAACATACGCTCCTAGCAACACCTTATGCGCATCCAGACAACGCATAGCCCCAAAAATTCTCTCAATCCCTTCCAACCAAGTCTGAGCTCCATCTGGATCGTATCCTCCCTTGAAGATAGGCGGTTTGTTGTTCATAAACCTCTCGAGTCTCAACTCATCTTCTCCGCCTCCTCTAGCTTGTTGTGCGGCTCTATCCGCAGTCCTACTAGCAGCATCCTGAGCCATGGCATCAGCCATCCGCTCCATCGCATCCGCAAGTGCTCGTTGCGCCATATCCACACACTACCAAACATCACATAACACAAGTGAGCACACAGTGTTTAAGAAAACACAGGTTACACAAAGGGTATACTAAACTTAATTGATCCAATGGATCGACCTGCTCTGATACCAACTATTGTAACACCCTAACCCTTAACCGCCGATTATTAACTTTAATAAAGAAAACGTTAAGGACATAGGAAGTTACAACATTAAGAAAACAATTTTTCAAAAACATCAACAGAAATCAAAAACATATTTGATTCACAATTAGCAGCGGAAAAACAACAAACACAGCTTATAACCAAGCATGCATTTAATATACAAATATTTATACATAAGATTTCAAAAGAGGCAATTCTACAACAGAGATCATTGCCAAATCTATACATAACGTTTAGATACCCAAAATGGTGTTACAAATATCAGAGCCCTAGACTCTAACTAGGTTACAACTCCTAGTACCAAAAATGTAAGGATAGCTAAGCTATGCCCTCACCACTAAGCAGCTTCTAACAGCAAAGGGCTATTCCTCAACAATAGCCTCGCCAACCTGATAATCTGGATCCCCAAAGATCCAGCAAATAACACATAACAGAGAGTGTTAGTATCACCAACAATAAACATGTATAAATAACACATTATTTATACGTAACCAAAACATAACACGTAATTGTCAATGCACAAACTCATCAATAACAATTACCACATGACAACCATTATGCACACATAAATCCTAAATGATCTCTAATGTCACAAAGGATGCATGCCTCAAAATGCACTCTAATGCATGTGGTACCAATTCTTGCTCAGCTTTAGAGTCATGGCGGACTATTGGATAAACTTATATCCCTTGTGTACCTCTCATTTGCCATAAAAGGACGGTCGTACACTTGACCAATCGAAGCTGGATTACTTCTGCACCTCTCATTCGCCATAGAAGGAAGGTCGTGCATATGACCAATAATAATTGGATTTCATTCTTGCCCATAAAGAGCATACATACCATCATGAAATGCATGTATGTTCACTTAGCAATTATTGATATTTACACCTACATATGCTCAAATATGTGTGTACACTACCAATACTCATGCTAACTTCAACAAGTAGGCACTCATGGCCAATCATAATACAAATATGTATATACTCAACCATATTCACAACCTCAAATAAACCAATCTAATCATATCAAAATCTCACACAAAAGGGTTTCAAAGAAAGGCCCACACACTTTGATAATCCCACACTCATACTAGGGTTTTATTCAAGTTTTTCTTGAAAACAAATAATCTTTAGAAAACATTAAGAATGAGTTAAAATGGTGGGCAAGGTTTCCAAAAATGTATTATAAAAATACAGTAGCAAAAAGACATCTCCGCGCGCACCAGGACCTCCAGAACAACTCAACAGAGAAGGCCTGTTCAGGGTTGGTCGCTACAAGCGAGCTCTTGGTCGCTACAAGCGAGCATAGGCAGGGAATCATCCTGCTTGGTCGCTACAAGCGAACCTTCGGTCGCTACAAGCGAGCCTGGTCGCTACAAGCGCCAGTGTGGTCGCTACAAGCGCGGTTAGGCAGGGAATAATCCTGCCTGGTCGCTACAAGCGAGGTTCCGTCGCTACAAGCGACCGTATCAGTACAGTCATGTAAAAATGTGATTTTTCCACCATTTTAGCCCATCTATGGTTACCCAAGTTCCAGAACTTGTTAAAAACAACTTTCCATCACAAAACATCATTTATAAACCATCACAAACAAAGATTGCATCAAGCATAGAAATTAGGGTTCAAAACAATAACTTTTCAAAAACTTTCCTTATGAACTCCAACACAATAACTCCAACAAATCATGCCAACAACATCACTTAGCATTCAATCAAACAAAACATAATCATTTACAACTTTAAACCATAAAAACTTTCTAACAAAACCTAGACAAAGTGAGGAGAAGTTTGGGATGGAGAAATAGACATTCTCCCCTTCTCAATCACTTGTAATAATGTAATACTAACTCTCTTACCTTCTCAAACCTAGCAAATCTCAAGCTTTCCTCTTGCTTTTCTTGCCCTAGCTCTCCTCTTGTTCTTCTCCTCTTCTTCTTTCACGTTTTCTTCACAAAGAAAAAGGAATGGCACTATTCATTCTCACAAAATATCTTATATCCCTAGCAATAGATCCTAGCCATCCATCTTTACTAACCATCATGGACCAATCCTAGCCATACAATCTAATCCAAGCTTACTACATTCATCCACATAGGATTATTACTACTACTCATAAACCAAAGCCCAATACTATTCACTCTCTTGGCCCAATTCGCCCAAAACTCTAAAAACTCGATTACGAACTTACCCTCGCGCTAAATAATTATCCCTCGATTACTAGAAAATATTTATAATTACCAAACCATAAAATAAAATATATAAAAATATAATATACGAAAATAGGGTCGTTACACAAAGTGTGGAGCAAATATGTGGTATGGAGAAAGAGCTCAAAAGGATTATAACCCAACATTACCTTCATTTGCTATGTGTTCCAAACAAGGGAGGATAAAAATTGCTCCGTACCCACCATTGCCTGAAGCTTTGAGTGATTTGTACTACGCTGACGATCGAAGAAGCAAATACTTTATGGAAAATATCCGATCTTTTAACAGTATGTTCGCCTTCACATCTATGGGTGGCAAAATTGATTCCTCCATGAATAATGGTAATGCTCCTCCGATGTTTGTCATGAATGGCGAAAATTACCATCAAATCGGGAGTTTGCTTCCTCTAGAAGGAAAAGAACCTAAATTCGCTCAACTATACATTTACGACACCGACAATGAGATAAAAAAACAGAATGGCATCTGTCAGGTTATTAACAATTATACTTTTGCGTTTATGATAGTTATATTTAAATACACATCATATTGGTAGGGCTTCTATACTCATGCTATACATACCTATTTTTTGTGTGTAGAATGCTCGACGATAACGATTCCATGAAATCGTCTATTGTGAATGAACTGAGGGATATTCTAGATAACTACAATTCATATGTTAGAATATATAGGACTGCAAGAGATACATTGAAGGCGAGTAATGCACCTACTATAAAACTAAGGATATTAGGCAAGAGAAATCGCGATGGTCGGAGATATAATTTGCCTACGGCATCAGAGGTCGCAGCTTTAGTAGTTGGGGATTTTGATTCTTCAGATTGTGAAAGAGACATTATTGTGGAGGAAAGGTCTGGTCTTTTAAAGAGAATATCTATTATTGAGCCGTCGTACTTCCCACTGCAATATCCACTATTATTTCCAAGAGGAGAGGATGGCTATCGAACAGACATTGAGTATACAGTAACAGATAAGAAGGCAGGTATTAAAAGGAAATATGTTACACAGAAAGAATGGCTAGCTTATAGGATCCAACATCGAGAAAAGAGTCAATCCACTATTGTATTTTCGAAGAGATTGTTCCAACAGTTTTTAGTCGACTCCTATAGCATGATAGAGTATGCTAGGTTAAAATGGGCAAGAAACCATCAAGATGCAATGGCTATATGTGGATGGATTGGGTATCCCGATTTGTTTATTACATTTACGTGCAATCACAAATGGCCTGAGGTTGTTGATTTTCTAAAATTACATAATTTAAATCCAGAAGATAGACCTGATTTGTCATGTAGAATTTTCAAGTTAAAACTTGATCATCTAATAAAGGAGATAAAGAAGGGCAAGATATTTGGCGAAGTAAGAGCAAGTAAGTAACGTATGCTATATTGCTATGTTTTTAGTTATAATTTTGTATTTTTATGCTATAAGTTCTATATATCAGTTGTCTTTAGTTACATGCCACTTCAATAATAGTTCTAAAATATAAAATATTTGTGGCATTATGTAATTTTTTAAAATCATACGTTATTCCAAATTATGTGTATTTTTAAGATTGGACATTTATGGCCGAGTAGTTTGTTATGAATCATATCAAATTTGTTGGATGACTTATAGTTGAAATTATTTTAGCCAATATATTTATAGTTTTATGTTTTGT
>CM031377.1:49225086-49390534 GCA_018208015.1 Medicago ruthenica | reverse complement strand
AATCATAGAGCATATTTCATTTGAACTGAAATTCAAACAATCAAGAACTCAACAAAGTCAAGTACTTACACAAATTTCATTACAAGTTCAGAGTCTCACTCTATTATATTATTCTATTTTGATGGAGCAGCAAGGCTTGCAGCGCGAGCTTTGAAATAGCCAAATTGTTGCTCCTTTGAAGGCATAACTTCTTTGACGACTGGATGGTTGTAAAACTCTTGACTCCATTTTTGTAGCTTGGGAAATTTGTCACCAGGGAACAACTGTTTCTCTGCAACTTCTTGGAATAAAGGGATGAAGAGAGCAGCAATATCCACAAAGCCAATCTCTTCTCCTCCAAAGAACTTGTCCTTCAGCTCATTCTCAAGAAACTGCAGAGCTTCAAATAACTCTTCACTAGCCTTCTCGCGCTCTCTCTCATCAGGCATAAAAACAGATTTCCATGCAGCAGTCACACACTGATTGCACAAATTAAAGTTAGATAGATTAGAAAAATCAGCACAAACAAAGTTTACATTTAGTGACGTGGTAGATAAATTCTAGCATGTATCACATATTATGTGGATCTTGTTAATCATTTGAAATATTACTGCTAATAAGTAACAAATTTATAGATAATCAAATGGGTACTTTGCAACCATCACATAAGTGCTAAAAAAATCATTTTATTAACAATGTAATTAACATTATATAGATCATCTACTAAATGTTTAGCTAATTTGCGACTAATTATCTATAGCTGAATTGTGAATTTTGTTATGGGACATTCTGTGTATTTTTTTATCATTAGAACCTCACCAGTAGTATGAAATAGCATAAAACAAACACTATCTCCACTGCCAAGGATCTTCTCTTGTTTTCTGAAGCTTTGAATTTTGAGTTCTAGATTTTGAGTTCTAGAAATGGGAAAAAGCTTAAATCCAATACATCTTTTGAAAACCAAATTGTGTAAATGTGTCAGGCCAAAATGAAATCTTGTTTGGTTTTCATTTCCGTTTGATTCCAAACAGAATTTTGTGTTGGAAGTCATCTTCAATAGTTGTTTTTGCAAACTCAGTTTACAAAATGCAGTGCATTCAAATCTGAAATTGCAAATTAAGTTCAATTCTGCAAAACCTTGCAAGATTCCCTAAAATCTAAACATCACAACAATAGTTTAAAGTGGTTCATAACTGAATTTGATCAATGGCTAAAACTATGATTTTAGATAAGGCTTAATAGAGCAACAACCAATATAGAAGTATAAAAGTAATGAAAATCGCAAGACAAGGAGACATGATCGTTGTTCACGCAGTTCGGCCAATGACTACCTCTACGATTATAGAGCAACTATAGTTCTGTTTATTTTTGTTATGTATTAGATTTTCAGTGTTACAATCAATATATAATACTACGGTCCAAATTACAACAATACCCTTGAACCATATCTTGGGGGCGATAGCCCTCCACACCCACCAGTCGCCCCCAACAACAATTGGGCCTAACAGACGTTTGACCCAAACGCAAGGGCAGGGGCCGAGGGAACTTCGGAACACTAAGCTAACTCAGCTCCTTCTTCACCTCTTACCCCTCTTCTGTGTCTAAATTTGTTGAGTATGACTCATATATAGACAGTGCCATATATAGACAGTGTCTAGATATGAGTCATACTCAACAAAGCTCATAACCAATATAATTCATGAATGAAATTTCACCAAAATTTCTAATGATTGACACTTGACTATATGTTATTGGTTTCTCTAACTCATAGTTCTAAATTGCAGTCCATAACTACAATTGCAGTCACAACATAAATGTTTTAGAGATTTCAGCGACAACTTCACAATCACAATTGCAAGGGCATCAATAGTAATTTTATACATTAAACAACAATATCAAAGTTCACAGCGTAACCACAAGCGCAATTTAAACCACACTCTTACTATTAAAATTACTAGTATAACTATATCTCATAAAGGGTAATAACTTATAATCTATAAATTGGATTTACCTTCTCATCAATGAACTTGGCCCAAAAACGATCCAAGGCTCTTTTGTAAGGATCAGAAGGCAAGATAGGGTTTTGTTTCCAAGTCTCATCAATATACTCAAGAATCACACGTGACTCTGAAATGGGCTTCCCATTATGAACAAGAACAGGAACCATCCTATAAACAGGGTTGTATTTGAGAAGTGTTTCGCTCAAATTACCCAATTTTTCTTCCACATATTTGTGTTCAATACCTTTCAATTTCAGAGCAATTTGAACTCTTATCACAAATGGACTTCCCACTGAACCCAAAAGCTGAACCTCTTCTTCAATTTCAGCCATTGTAATGCTTCAATATCTCAATCAATTTTGGTTTTATCAAGCAATTTGTGTTAGTATCTAAATGTTTAAGGTATTCTTACTATCGCTTTTTATAGGAAGATTATGAATAAATTAATTATTTGATTATTGAATTTTTTTTGTTTTGTCAAGTAGTTTAATGGCAGTAACTCACACATTTTAAATGCAGAAAAGTGAGGGGTTGGATTTGAACCCCAACCATTGTATATATTATATATTATTTCTACCGACATGATTATTTTAAAATATATTCTATGCGTTGTTGACTTTGACATGATGTGAGAGAAGAAAGAAAAGGTGGCAATGGCATGGGGACGATTTAATTGTTGGACGTGGATTTAAATGGATAGAAAAAGGAATGAGATCCAGATATTTGGAAAAAAGGAAAAAAAAATGTGTCAAATAAAAGTGGAAAATAATTGCAGGCTTCCCTATCAAGTTGTGTCTCTGTCATCAATGACCAAGAAGTGATGTAAGAGATCACATCATCAATAATGTGATATAAAACTATTAAAATTTAAAATTATTAAAAATAAAAAGGATGGAGAAAATAGAGAGTGTTTGAGAAGTTACTCTCCTAAGAAAAAACTACAATTATGTTAAAAAAATGTTAAGTAGACAATTTTAAAATAATTTGGAAAATGTTAACAAGTGTTCCTGGGACATTAATTAAGGGTTTTAAATAATAATTTTTTATGAAAGTTTGTATAATAAAATGCATTAGAAATTGAAAACTTCGACATTTTTAAAGAATAATTACTTAATTTAGAATGCTTAAAAAGTACTATAGGGGCACTCATTAACAATACCCAAATAACTTTATTATATTTATTTCTTAATAAGTATCCTAGAAAATAGAAATATTAATATTTTTTTAACATTCTCTTCATTTCTAATTATAAGATCATTTATATAAAAAAAAGTTTTTTTCTTAAATATAAGGTCTTCTATAATTTTTTAGATGCATTTATTATTATTATAAAAATATATCTCTTATTAATATTACTAATTTGTTTTAAAATATGAGAAGTTAATATTTTTTTTTATAGGCAAAGAGATAGGTGAGACATCAAGGTGAGTCTGAAGGACAGATACCCTCATCCTATGCCGCCTACTCATAATATATTATTAAAAAAAGAATATATATATATATATACACACACACACACACACACACACACACACAAGAGGGGTGGCCAAACCAAAACCCTCAAAAATAAAGAAAAACGAAATAAAAAATAAATATGAAAAAATGGCCTGATAAGAGAAGGTGCTGCTCAACCGCCCTTAGGTTCACCCTTTGAACGAGTGTGGTAGGAATTGAGTTTACTTAGATTTTTCTTCTGCTTCTTCGTCAGATAAGGTGTAAAGGGGACGTTGGCATCTTTACCTTGAATAAGGTATTCGCTAACAAGATCAATTTCCTTCTGAAGTTGTGGATCAATATGTGTAGCTACCTTTATCTGTGCAGTCATAGAACGTTGAATTAGTTGAACATCCTTTGTCAAAGGAAACATATTTGTAGCCAAAGTGAGAACTGGCTGCTACAATTCAACCACCTGCTCATTTGCAATCTGCTCTAAAACCGTGATATTCAATGGTGACTGTGACTGGTGCCTGACTATTGCATCGGTGACGTTGTGCAACAACATGTGAAACGAAGTCTGATACTTTTCTTTATGTGATGTATCAAGAGAAATAACATAAATACGACTTTCTACATGCGAATCAATATGGTCTGTTGGCTGCTCATTATGAGTAACATGTACATCAATGCTCGTCTTCTCTGTCTGTCCTTGTGCAATGTCAGTCCCATGGCTAACTGCTGAATCTGCGTGCACCTCCTTCTGATTATGAGGAGGAGGAATAACCTATGTCGGAGCCTCAAAAGCTTTGGAGGAGCCAATGCCGGAAGGATTATCCTTCGATTGTCCTCCTTGCGTGGACTGCTTCTGAGAGTGTTCAGTTTTTTCCCTTTGTCTACTCGAGGAACCTTCTCTTGTTTGTCTGATTTTTTCGGGTGTAACCACCAGCAGGATGTTACATTATGTCCAATACTTTTGCAATGAGTGCAAAAGTCAGGTAAACCCTCGTATTCAATCTCCACCGGAAATGCATACACTTCCCGTTCCACCATAATTTTATAAAAGATGTTGCAGGAAAGGTCCAAGTCCACCAAAAGCCTTGCATAATGACCAAACAACATGTTCTTTGTAGCATTATTAATTAACAAAGGAGTCCCGATAGCCCCTGCTATTTCATACAAGGTTCTCTCCATCCAATATTCTTGTGGCAGTTTCCATAATCGTATCCATACCTGAGCATGCGTCTATCGTTGAGTATGTGCATTAAAATCTTCGTCCATTCGAATAGACGCATCACCCATCGGCTTCAAATTGATCATACCTAAAGCCCAAATTGCTCTCAAGTCATCATAAGTAGCAAATGAATACTCATAGTTACCACGTCCAAGCGAAATCATACACCATTATCCCACAGTTTTTCACAACTTCTGCAACTTTGCAACAATGTCCTTGGAGGTATATGGCTTATCCCCCTTATTCACTACAAGTCTGCCCCGAAGATTCAACTTACAAGCTTCCAACCCTCGGACATATGTCTCATGTGTAATTTTAATTGATAGAGTTTCCCCATGAATGGAAGGGATGGAAGCGGTTCAGCTCTTTGGTGGAGAAACCGCTGGTGTGGAGGAAGGAATAATCTGCGTTGATGGAACACCGTAACGGAAAGCTCAGATTGTCAATTCAAAGTCATGGCTAATATTAAATAAAAGGTAATTTAATAATAATCACACATTTTAAACACATTTATTACTCCAATATTTTTATTTTAATATCCGAGATTTTTGTTAAATAGTTCTATAAAATGGACAAAAGGAGCATTATATGTGAAAATATGTCAAAGGAGATGTTGGTCTGATTAATAAGAAATTAATTCGTACTCAATGACTGGTAATATAGTGTTTGTTAGATTTCCTACATGTGTGTGACGATTTGATTGAATGATAACTTTTAAATGAGTCTTAATTGTTAAGAAATTAAAAAACTGAATTTTTTGTTTTGAAAAGACACTTTCCCAACACAATAATTCTATACTTATGGTATGTTGGTTTTGCATTTATCCACCGATGTCGTGCGTTTGAGAGACATTCACCGTGGAAATAAAGAAGACCGCCAAAACAAACACTCACTTAGTTTAATGACAAGTGTTATGGGTACATGCTAACCTTGATCTAAAAAAAATTTTAGAGAAAGATTTTATGAGATAAAAGTATAAATATTAGAGATTATTTAAGAAAATGGGTTGTCAGCACCCAATGGCCAATAGTCTGAAGTGTTCCCACTTATACATATGAATACAATTAATAATTGTTGAGTTAGTTTTCTACATATTGCTGTTGTAACCTCTTACATCACTTATTGTCCACTATCTTGATACGGAAGGCATCATCATTTTTTCCTTTATTTTAGTGTACGGATTATTCTGACCACGTGTAAATATCCTCTCCATTCATAAACATATATGATGTGTTTCTTCCATTTAAAAAAGAGAAAAACACAAAAGAATAAAAAAATTATAAAATAATTAATTATGGTGGAACTCATTTAACAGTAAAATCTACTAGATTTTTTTCTGTATATTGGAGAGGACTCGTTTAATAATGGTATGTGTATGCGATCTTTAAAGTTGTCGCAAAATAGTAAGCAAATAGCACTTTTCTATCTATTTACACATCAATTAATCAATATTTGCAACTTTTTCTTTAGCTTTTCATACACATAGTCAACAAGCAACAACGCGTATAGATTGAAAATTACAAAATTAACATTCCAAACTCTATAAAAGGCCATAATACCTTAGAACTCATACATCAAAACAAATTATTATACAAGTTATCAAAGTCATAGAAAATTTAAGTGTTGCAATGGCTACAAATCAGGAACATGTGAAACTTTTGGGAGCTACAGGAAGCCCATTTGTGTGCAGGGTACAGATTGCTCTAAAGTTGAAGGGAATTGAATATGAATTTGTTGAAGAAAATTTGGCCACCAAGAGTGAACTTCTTCTCAAATACAATCCAGTTTATAAAAAGGTTCCAGTTTTTGTTCACAATGATAAGCCTATATCAGAATCTCTTGTGATTCTTGAGTACATTGATGAGGTTTGGAAGCAAAACCCTATTTTGCCTTCTGATCCTTACCAAAGAGCCTTGGCTCGATTTTGGTCGAAATTCATAGATGACAAGGTAACTTCCTCTTCAAGATTTTTTTAGTCTTATCAATTATATCAATACTTTAGCGATTATTTTACATTTACATTAATTCACTAATGTAAAGAGCGAACAAATGAGTACTTATACTAACAAGATGCATCTATATATGTACTGAGATATTAAATACTTCATTTTGTGAATTCTTCAGATTGTGTCCGCGTCATTTAAATCCGTTTTTACACTTGATGAGAAAGAGCGCGAGAAGAATATTGAAGAATCCACTGAGGCTCTTCACTTTCTTGAGAATGAGCTGAAGGATAAGTACTTTGGAGGAGAAGAGTTTAACTTTGTGGATATTGCTGCTGTTTTCGTAGCATTTTGGGTCCCTCTAGTTCAAGACATAACCGAGCTGCAATTGTTCACTGCTGAAAAGTTTCCAAAGCTTTACAATTGGAGTCAAGAATTTCTTGACCATCCTGCTGTGAAGGAAACTCTTCCTCCAAGAGAGCCTCTTTTTGCCTTTTTCAAAGGTCGCTATGAGAGCCTTCTTGCTGCTTCAAAGTAGATCAATGCACTGCTGATATAGATTATTGAGAGTCAGAATTTTATGTTATGAATTATTATTATTATTATTATTATTATTATTATTATTATTATTATTATTATCATCAGTCATTGAGTTTTTGTTGTTAGGATTTCATTTCAAAATAATGTTTTGTAATGTGAGACTTCTCTATCTGAAATCTATAGATATTGTTGTCATTTTTTCAAATTTCAATTAGTAAAGAAAAGGGTGTTTTTTGTCCTAACTAATGGTTATGAAACTTGAAGATTTAGGGAGAATTCAGAAGATATAAAAATATAAAGATTGACATTGAAGAGTCATAGGGAACCACTAAAGCACGGACACTCCTGGGATTAGGGGTGTTACCTATGATTATAATTAATTATGTCAATTTCTCAAATTATTATCCGTGTCGGCGTGTCAGTGTCCGTGTCGTGTTCGGTGTCTGTGCTTCATATTAGGGAACACATTAGACATCCCTCGATTGATTAATTTCAGAAATATATTACAAGTTTTTTTTATTATACTTGATGCTCTCCTAACTAACCAAGCTTCATAATACTGTTAATAATAGAGATAACAAATGATTAAGCACAGTTAGTTTGATTCATTGATAGTTTTGGAACATTTACGTTTTTTCTCGTCGAAGTTAGGTGAAGATTACATTAACTAAAATATAAGTAATCAATTATATATTTGTTTGAATCATGGTATAACATTACTGTCATTATGTCATACAGTGATTAACTGATAGAAGATTACATATCTAACAAGAAAATAAGCATCCCTGTGAATTACAGCTCTAATGCTCAACATAGAAGATTTAAAAAGTCACAGCTCTGGTGTCATAGCTCTGATTTTGCAATGACTATAATCAACTTCAGTTTGGTCGACGAATAACAACGATATGTAACATCTTTTGTAATCTGATTTTTTATATGCAAAATTTGTCCTAAACCTAAATCCAAATTAACTAGTTCCCCTGCATGAAAGGCTGCATGATTTACATATTATATCCACTATATTCTTCATAATCGAGCGAATGTTTCAACTAATGGAAGGTAGTGACTGATTTTAGTCTTATTAACTATAATCAGAAATCAAAATACAAAAAGAGTGAATTACCTTGAAAGTATTATAGTTACGTAAGTATATGTAACATGTTTGGACTGAAATTTGCAAACTCAAGTTTGAATGAACTTCATCTTGCAAACTGAGTTTTCTAAAGCAATATTTTCAAACTGAGTTTGAAAAGGAAAATTGAGGAAAACTCAGTTCAACATTAAACTCAACTGAAAACCATTTTTTTTAAACTTTACAACAGTTCTTTCATTGATTAAAATAGTGAAAATGACAACAATATTTCAGGTTCTTTATTACACATGAGAAATCATAGATTATATTCCATTTGAAATGAAATTCAAACAACCAATAACTCTATTTTGATGCAGCAGCGAGGCTTTCAGCGCGAGCTTTGAAATATGCAAATTGTTGATCTTTTGAAGGCATAATTTCCTTGACTATTGGATGGTTGTTAAATTCTTGACTCCATTTGTATAGCTTTGGAAATTTCTCCCTTGTGAATAACTGCAACTCTGCTACTTCTTGGAACAAAGGGATGAAGAGAGCAGAAATATCCACAAAGCCGATTTCTTGTCCTCCAAAGAATTTGTCCTTTAACTCATTCTCAAGAAACTGTAGAGCCGCCAATAATTCTTCACTAGCCTTCTCGCGTTCTTTCTTATCAGGCATAAAAACTGACATCCATGCAGCAGCCACACACTGATTTCACAAATTACAATAATATATATCAGAAAATAATTAGAAAGATATAAAACACGACACTAACACTTACAGAGCGACACCATTAATAAATTGAGAAAATGAAACAACATATGACAGATGTCATAATAGACACCGGCATGTGTCGAACACCAGACATGCCTTCAATCTGAAGCGTCGATGCTATATAGTTCATAAGCAACATAATTTCATGAAGAGTTTTGATGTATAAACTAGAGTTACTTACCTTGTCATCAATGAACTTAGACCAGAAACGAGCCAAAGCTCTTTGATAAGGATCAGAAGGCAAGATAGGATTTTGTTTCCAAGTCTCATCGATGTACTCAAGAATCACACGAGACTCTGAAATGGGCTTCCCATTATGAACAAAAACAGGAACCATCCTGTAAACTGGATTGTATTTGAGAAGCGTTTCACTCAAGTTACCCAATTTTTCTTCGGAATATTTGTATTCAATACCCTTCAATGTCAGAGCAATTTGAACTCTAATGACAAATGGGCTTCCCACAGAACCCAGAAGCTTCACTTCTTCCTCAGATGCAGCCATCACACCACAGCCTTGCAACATTCTCTTGACTTTGGCAACTAATATATGAATCATAGTTATAAATTTTCAGTCCGAAATATAAAGGTTTTAGAGGTCTCTGCGACTTTTATTTTAATTACGATTGAGACTGCAGTCAGCCTCATTTGTCTGGTTTTAACAATATCAAAATTCACAAGGTAATTGTAAGTGCAGTTTAATATCATAATTGAATGTGTTTGTTTTATAGATACAAGAAGAGTAATTTAACTGACAGGTATTCTAATCTTTCCAAAAGAACAAAAACAAAGTATAACGTGAGATATGAGAGTCTGAATAAGAGTCCAAGGATAAAGTAACAATAAAGGAAAATTAATAAAACAATGATTCTTTTCACAGTAATGAGATGAGTGGTAATTATTGGTGCAAGAAAAGAACAAGATTCATAAAATAAGAGGGATAAAATAACAAATAAAATTAGACAGCAATAAAATTAAAGAAACTTTTTGTTCTGTCAATTACTTGAAGTGCACGTATAATGTCTAAGTGTACCTTATAAGAGTATACACATGCAAAAGAGAGCAAATAAAATGCCAAAAACTCAACAGAATTTTTTTGACAGTGAAAAATAGTACTTTAATAAAATGCTTCCTTAGTTTACTTGTATCCAAATAATGTTGGTTTGTTACACTGATTATCCAAAAATAAATAAAAAATGCTTATAAAAAAACTCGTTATATTTTTTTCAAATAATGTTTGTTTTGTACTATTATTCTTTCATAAGGTACTACAAGATTCTAGAAGGATGCTGCAGAGACATTGAGGCATGGTTACTTAGTTTTGGTGGGGAACAAATGAAAAGAAGCGCAAAATTCATTCGATAAACTGGGGTGAGCACTACAAGAAATAAGCCAATTTTCCTACCAAATTTTCCTAGGAATTTGAATTCCTCGGAAAACAAGTTGTTTACCGACGAAAAAATTCGTCGGAAAGCTGTTTCAGACAAAATGGGTCCCTTGTGTACAGAAATAAACGCGTGGCAGCATTTAAATGGAGGTGTTTACCGACGAAAAATTTCGTCGGAAAGCACTGGCCCCACACACACTCAAAATGGTCAAAAGCATGGTGTGGCAGGATTTAACTGGTGGTGTTTACCGATGAAATTTTTCGTCGGAAAGCTTGGCCCCACTAGCCGTTTGCAGAGAACGTTGGAGAGGGCATGAAACGCTGTGGTTCGTTGGTGTTACCGACGAATTAATTCGTCGGAAAGCATCATAGAACTAGCCCTTATGCAGCCCGTTGCAAGTGACCGTTGCAGCACATATATATATATATATATATATATATATATATATATATATATATATATTCTCATTTTTCTTCCTTTTTATATACTTCATTCTTACTATCTTTCACTCTAAATCACTCAAACTTTCATCCCTATATTCTTCAATATCAACACTATTCTCCATCATTTTATTCTCAATCTCTAACTAAATATTCTCACTTTAATTTCTTTAATATCAAAATTCTATAAAAAAAAATTTCTCAATCATTCTCACTCTAATTTCTCTACCATCAAAATTCTTTCAATTTTTTTTTTCTCAATTATTCTCACTCAAATTCTCTACCATCAAATTCAATATCGTTCTCACTCAATTTATTCAAGGTAAATTATTTTGGTTATTAAAAATGTTTTTTTTTAAAAAAAGTATTGATATTGATTTTATTAATTACGTTGTATTATTTTTTGTAGTTTCTTGCTTCAGATCCATTTTAAGGTTGGTGTTGTTGCTGCAGCTGCTGCTTGGTTTTTTTTCATCCACTTTGTTCATCGTCTAATTATTTGAGGTTGGTATATATCTTCTACTTATTTTAAATTGCTACAATGGTTTGACTAGGAATAAAAAGAAATATGTATAAAATTAAGTTTGTTAGA
Organism: Medicago ruthenica; assembly: GCA_018208015.1. Classification (NCBI taxonomy): domain Eukaryota; kingdom Viridiplantae; phylum Streptophyta; class Magnoliopsida; order Fabales; family Fabaceae; genus Medicago; species Medicago ruthenica. The sequence continues at coordinate 49,379,141 of CM031377.1, read as the reverse complement.
AAAAGAAATATGTATAAAAAAATTTGTTAGAAAAAGAATGTCTGAATTAGTGAATTAGTTGTTGTAATGAAATATGTTAAAAAAATTATTATGAAGTTAATTGATATGAAATATGTGAATTAGTTGTTGTAATTAATTTTGCCGGTGGCGCGCGGAATTCTTATCCACGCGTAACTTTTATTTGTGCCTCGTAATTTTTATATGCGCGTAATGTTGAATTCATACAAATTTTAGAAAATGTGACATAGATTAATTAGAAAATGTTATATATGTTAGTTGTAAAATATTATATAATTTTTATGCAATTCATGTGACATATTATATAATAAATATGTTTTAGTTAATAAATATGCAAGTAAAAATGTGGTTAGTAAAAATGTTGTTGTAGTTATTTTAAAAAAAGAAGGTTAAGTTAGTAAAGAAATATGTTAAAAATTAGTTAATTAGTAAAAGTAATTTATGTAATGAATATGTTTTAATTACTTAATGAAAATGCAAGTAAAAATGTGGTTAGTAAAAATGTTATTGTAGTTATTTAAAAAAGAAGGTTAAGTTAGTAAAGAAATATGTTTAAAAAGTTTGTTAGAAAAGAAGATAAATAGTAAAGAATTATGTAGTTAATTTATATGAAATATGTGTAATTCGTACGAATTTCTAAATATTTAGGTTTTTAGAAAGAAAAAAATTGTTATTTATATTTTGGTTGTAGTCATTAACTTTTGTCGGCAACGCGAGGATTTATTATCCGCGCGTTATTGTAATGAATAAATACAAACTAATTGAGTTAATATTAGTGACGCGGAAGATGGATCAATATATTTTTCATCGTAGTTGGATGTACGATAGAAAATATCCGGAGAAAAGAACACTTAAAGCGGCTTTTGTGGATGGAGTTCTTGAATTTGTTGCTTACGCCATGTCGCAACGTGCCTTTACATTGGAGGGAGGGATAAGATGTTTGTGTATTAAATGTACTTGTAGGTTGCTTCAGAGCCCAAAAGATGTTCTAAATCATTTAAAGGACCTTGGTTTTATGGAGAATTATTACGTGTGGAAATATCATGGTGAACAAGAGCCGACAAATGATGTTAATATGCACGCTTCAAGCAGTGGGGCGCGTACGGAGAGTGAAAACTTTGGCATGATGGAAGATATGGTTGGTGATGCTCTTGGGGTGAACCTGTCTTACAACGAGGACGAGGGCGCTGAAGAGGAAAGAATCTCGAACGAGAAAGCGTTGAAGTTTTACAAAATTATGATGGAAGTGAACAAGCCGTTGTTTGAAGGGTCGTCTAATTCTAAGTTATCTATGAGTGTGAGGTTTTTAGCTGCCAAGTCAGATTGGAGTGTGGCCGAAGAAGGCGCAGAATGTTATACAAAAATGATGAGGGACACAACTCCTATAAAGGACAATTTGCCATTGAGTTTTTATGAGGCTAAGAAGTTGGTGTCGAAGTTGGGATTGCAAGTTAAAACTATTGATTGTTGCGTTAAAGGGTGCATGTTGTTTTACGACAACGAATTCGGTAAAAATGATGGGTCGTTGGTGGAGTGTAAATTTTGCAATGCACCGAGGTATCAAGTACGTGATAATGCCAGTTCTCGAAAGCAGAAACTAGTCTCAGTCAAGTCAATGTTTTATCTGCCAATAATACCAAGATTGCAGAGATTGTATGCATCAACTCACACGGCCGATAAAATGACGTGGCATTATTACAATAGAACAAATACAGGTGTGATGCGACATCCTTGTGACGGGGTGGCATGGAAGCACTTTGACGCAGTACATCCTGATTTTGCAGAAGATCCACGTAATGTGAGGCTTGGATTATGCTCTGATGGATTTGTCCCGTATATCCAAAAGTCGGCAGCGCCTTATTCTTGTTGGCCAATTCTTCTTACCCCGTATAATCTTCCTCCAGAGATGTGCATGTCAAAACCTTATTTGTTTTTGACTTGTGTTATACCAGGACCTAATAGCCCATTAGATGGTATAGATGTGTATTTACAACCCTTAATTGATGATTTGAAGAGATTGTGGATCGGTGAATCAACATATGATATTGCAAGGAAGGAGAATTTTAGGATGATGGCAACTTTAATGTGGACTATTAACGACTTTCCTGCATATGGAATGTTATCTGGATAGTTGACTCATGGTAGATTGGCTTGTCCACATTGCATGGAAGAAACAAAGGTGTTTAACTTGCATCACCGAAGAAAGAGTTCGTGGTTTGACTGTCACCGTAGGTTTTTACCAGCAACACATGAATTTCGTAAGAAGAGAAATTTGTTTCGTAAAGGACAAACAGAAAAAGGTGGTACGCCTCCTAGGACAACATCAGAGGAAGTATTCCGTAGAATCAGTGAATTAGGACTTTTGAAATTTCCAGATGTTGGCAAAAGAGTCAAACACCCACAATACGGTGACACGCACCATTGGACTAAAAGAAGTATCTTCTGGGACCTCCCTTATTGGAAAGACAATTTACTGAGACATAATCTTGATGTTATGCACATTGAGAAGAATTTTTATGACAATATAATTCACACGGTGATGAATGTCTCTGGTAAAACAAAAGATAATGAGAAGGCTATAATGGACTTGTCTTGATTTGTAAGAGACCAGATATAGAGCTACAACTTCTTCCAAATGGAAAATATCTAAAACCTAAGGCTATTTATAGTCTAACTGCTGATGAAGCAAAATGTGTTTGTCAATGGTTGAAAGAATTGAGGATTTCAGGTGGATATTGTTCTAACTTGTCAAGGTGTGCCGACATCAACTCCGGAAGACTGTGTGGAATGAAAAGTCATGATTCCCACATTTTCATGGAACGCTTACTTCCAATTGAATTTAGTTCATTGCCAAAAAATATTATAAACCCATTGACTGAAATTAGCCAATTTTTTAAAGACTTATGTGCTTCAACCTTAAGGATGGATGAACTTGTTAAAATGGATCACAGAATATTCCAATCACTCTTTGTAAGTTGGAGCAAGTTTTCCCCCGGGTTTCCTTGATTCTATGGAACATCTTCCGATGCATCCCGCATATGAAGCTTGGCTTGGTGGACCTGTTCATTATATGTGGATGTATCCTTTTGAAAGGTTCATGGGTTATGCAAAGCGAATGGTTAGAAATAAAGCAAGGGTGGAGGGATCAATAGTTGCAGCTTACGTGGTTCGGGAAACAAACTATTTCATCTCTCACTACTTCGACAACTTGATGTTGTTCCCAAGAAATACACGAAATGAAGTTATTGTTGAAAGTGAAGAGTGTCAGTCAGCCTTATCAGTTTTTCGTCACCACGAACGTCTTTGTCATCCAGGGAACGATTACTGGATGAACGATGCTGAGTTGCAGTCATCGGCCATTCATGTGATGATTAATTGCATCAAAGTTGGACCATACATTGAGATGTTTCAAGGATTAAATAATGGTAACATATATACAACTTTTCAAGGATGGTTTAAACATCAGTTGCTAAATGATCATCCGACTACACAGATATATAAGTTGAGGGGGGTTAGCCGAAGGTCCGGGAAGAAAAGTCAAACAACATCACACTTACTTTGTCAACGGATTTAAATTTCATACTCAATCACGGTCGGTGGGCAAAAAGACAATTAACAGCGGTGTTTACGTCAAAGGAATCAGTGATGGAGGTGAAGATGACTTCTATGGTGTGATCAAACATATATTTGAAGTAACTTTCCTATATGTAGATGAACCCAACAAAGTTGTATTGTTTTACTGTGACTGGTTTGACCCTGCACATGGGATGAGAATTGATCCAAAGTATAAAACAGTTGATGTACGAATGGACAAAAGGTATAATGCATTTGACCCTTTCATTTGACCCCATATACTATCCGACATGGCCTTAACGTACCCGTTCCTCCCACAAGATCATCAACGGTCCTGATGCAAGAATTTATGCAAGATGGAAATTTCTTAGGCTTAATGAATGTTGTTGAACATCAGCCTCAACAGCACCAACAACACCAACATGAAGAGCCACAAGCATCAGCAGCAGCAGGATCAGCAGCTTCAGCATCAACAGCACCACGATGAGGACGACGTCGCTACATCGAAGACTTGCATTATGCAGATGAGATACTTAGGATTACACCGACACCTGGATCGTAAGTATTAAAAGTTTAATTTTTATTTGTTTTTTAAATGAATAATTTAATTAACACTTCAAATTTGTAGGTTGGAGCCATCTAAGAGAGTGGCAGAATTTATTCGAGGAGCCATCCAGATGTTTTACCCGAAAGATAGGTGTTGGGCCGTCTATAAACATCTTAATAGAGACGACAGGGCGGCACTTTTTAAATACTTTTCGGTAAACACAATTTATTAAATATTAAATAATTGTAATTACTTTATAACATGCTATATTTTTAAAAATTTTAATGTCTAATAATTTTTTTGTTTATTGCAGGAGCGTTGTACCTGGCCTAGGAAGTCCATATTCTTGTAGAAAAACTCTTTCACAAGTTAGCTTCCAAACGTTTATCAGATTTGTTATATGATGAACGGGAGGAATAGAAAAAACATAAGGGCAACTACCGTACAGAGTGGATCGGGGAAAAAGCGTGGGAAGACTTGGTGAAGTATTGGTTAGAAGATCCAAAATTTAAGAACCGTTCCAGAGCTAACAAGGAGAACAGAGCATCTGTTATAGGAGGACATAGGCACGCACAAGGATGTGTCAGTGTCCCTACCCATGCTAGACATTTGGTAAAAAAATATTTCACTATTTCTATTTCTATACATGTATATATTAAATAAACTCAAATGTTCTAATTGGTTAATATTTTTCGTGTACAATTAGGCAAAATCCTTGGAGAGAGATCCTTATCCATATGAGGTCCATAGAGAGACTCATTTCAACCAGCGTACTGGTCAGTATGTCGATACTCGAGCTAGCAATACCCAGGTAAATTTGCAAATATTTGTAATATATTTTAATTAGAAAAAGAAAGTGAATTATTAAAGAATTATGTTGTTAACTAATATGAAATATGTTAATTATTATTATTATTATTATTATTATTATTATTATTATTATTATTATTTCATTTTTATTTGACTTTATTTGTAAAAATTATTATTATTTAATTTTCTTTACTTTTCTTTATAGGCATCTTATGACGAGTACGTAGCACAATTTTTGGCGCAGAATCCTGAGATTCAATCGCATGAACAAATTCCCGACTCCATCAAAATTGACTTAAACAGTTAAGATCAACGAGGATAGAAAAACAGATCCAGATGCTAGAAGTCACAGAGAAGATGCCACACAATGAAGAAAAACATCCTAAAGAGGAGAAAGAAGTTGAAGAAGAAAGTTTCCAGGAATTGATCAACATAGCAAGGTATAAAGTAGAAAAGCCAATGAAGGATATGCTAGAACAAAATCGTTGTTGTATGCGATTCCTACAAGTAATCTTGAAAACGAAAACCAAACCCTCAAATGAAGAATTGATTTGCTTAACAAAGGATTGTCAGGAAGTATTTGAAATGCAGGTCCCACAAAAGCTCGACGATCAAGGATTGTCAGGAAGTATTTGAGAGGCTTTTGGCGATTTTGAATCCAACTCCAATCTAATGCCATACTTCACCTTTGAAGAACCCGGAAACCTAGAAATGCATGCATTTCAAGGAGATGGCAGACTAGCAAATATTCGAGTAGAAAAAAACTGAAGGAATAATCTACGACTTACCAATCAACATAGGAGGATTCGACTTTGTCATTGACATTGTAGTCATGAAGACAGAAGGGCATGTGCAGTCCCCAATGATTTTAGGAAGATCATTCATTGCAACTGCAAAGCCACTAATAGATGGTGAACAATGAGAGGTAATCATCAGGGCAAACAACCAGTATCAAGCCCATAGTCACAGAATTCGCTACACTTGCTAGAGAACCGCAAATTGGTTCACGCGAACCGGTTCGCGGTACTTTTGCGAACTGGTTCGTCTGAATTCCCTGTAGAATTCGCAGAAGACAGCGTACCAGAGAAATGGAAGAGCGAACCAAGAAAAGATGTCGCAATTTCTGATTTTCCAGTTTCGAATTTCAACATCAAGACATGAGAAAGATACTGAAGAGCCAATTTCTGGTTGAATGAAAGATTCAGGGAGAAAAAAAAGGAGTTAATAAAAAACGGGATAGAGGAAGAAAGAAGTTAGGAGTGTGATGTGTTGTGTGTTGATGAAGATGAATACTTACGTTGGAGCTGTTGAAGACGAAAGGTTAAGCGGCGAAAGACTGTTGAAGACGAAAGGTTAAGCGGCGAAAGAAACTGGATTGGAGAAGGAGGCGGCTGTTTCTCTAGGTGGAAGGAGGAAGATGATGATGAGATGAAATTAGGGTTTTTTGCTGAACTATTTTTATATTGGGCTTGGGTTAGCTTGCTGGACTATATTAATATTGGGCTTTGGCTTGGGTTAATAAAGTTGGAGATGGACCACTCTAAACTTGGAATTGGACAATGAAATGAATGGAGGAGTAGATGATAACAGGAATGCAACGAGAAGGACTGCAATCAAGAGAGGAAAAAGAATTAAAAATTGAGCTTTTATTTGTGGATTTTAGCAAAGTATTGTTTATGTTTTAAAGTTTGTTTTCAATTTCTTTGTTAAGTTTGAGACTCTAATATTTGTAGAAGGTATTTTTCATTAATGGTATTAATAGTTTTCATTGGTGAATTTATCTTTGTTCTTTAAAAAAAATAGTTTTCATTTTCTATTTTATTTTTTGTTAATTAAATATTTTTTATTAGTAACGTACCGATTATTATAATTGAACGTACCACGAACCCAAACAGCGTACCGACTCTGTATACCCCCAACGACGTACCTAGTTTTTTGAAAGTCGCGAACCGCATACCCGAATTCGTACCACGTACCGAAGCGAATTCCGAACCGTGTGACTATGATCAAGCCTACAAGGTCACACCTCCACTAGGAGAAGACTGCTATGTTGAGATAGATCATTTAGAATTGTGGCTAACAATTAAAGGAATGGTGGAAGTATATGCTGAGGCACAGATTGTTGCTGGATTAGCAGCAGAGAAAAACGAAATGGAAAACTTGACAGTTGAGGTCTACAATTAGGTTGTGTGGGATGAAGACAAGGATCCTGATGGTTTGGGGCTCCCAGGAACAATGAAGACATATATGTCAGGCTCAAGACGTAAAACACGCGGTGAATGGAGGCAACCCATTAGTTTTACATTTTCTTCAATTTCCCATTCTAATAAGTTAAGATTTCCAATCAGTAACAATCACTTGCTTTAATTGCTGCTACTCCTCGTTATTATTTTAAATTTTAAATTTTGCATAACATATATAACCTTTCCATTTCAAGTTTAAATTGTTTTAGTGTTAGAAAGTTGTTTCAGAACATTTACAGTAGAAGGCTAGTGATGTTGGTCAAAAGTAAGTATCGTTTTTTATATCGTTCCACAGGGATTAATGTGATTTCATAAACCGTTCAACGTCGATTATCGTTTTAAGTTAGGGTTTAACCTTTTGTTTTATACTACACTACTCAACATTTTAAAAACATAATAAATAAATAGTAGAGTAATAGGACAAAGAAGGTGTTAGGATTAACTTTCATCAATCAAACATCGTTTGTATTCGATTGATCATAAATATGGATTCTAGCTTTTTCTTATATATGACATTATTACGTATTGCTCAACAACATCATTGATTTCCCAAATGACGTCGTGATATCGATTGTATCATTTAATCGATGATTTCTCCATCTATTAAACGATTCAAAAGCTTTACGATCCAATACTATAATGTAATTATCAAAACCAAATCCCATTTCTAGAATTTCTTATCTTGATAGAATAACATTCTAAACCTAGATTCAAAAGTCTTTTTCAACAACATTTAAATCAAACATAAGATTGAAAAGCAAGAAGAAATTCAATGGTATATAAAAATGCTAGAATCATATATTTAATAACCAAAAGTTTACAACATGGAATGATTGATTACCTATTAATCCCAACAAAGGAGATTGGTTGATCATTGTCATGACAACTATTGCAAAATAAGAAAGGAAGATGAAGATATAGTAGAGCTTGATGTCTCAAAGCTTCTCAATGTCTTCTTCAATCCAAATCAATTTGCTATTTGAAGTTTTTCTCCTTCTATGCCTATTCTCTCTCTTAGATAACTAATATTTTTAGCTCTGGAAATTGAAAATTCTGATAAAAAACTATCTATCTTGAAATGAGCTTCAAAATCTATTTATATGCTGAGAAAATGTTCGCTCGCTACAAGCGACCAGCCTGTCGCTTGTAGCGAGGAAGTCAACTGGCCAATGGATGCTCTCCACGTCATCACCAAGCATTAAACCGCCCTCTGGTCGCTGTAGCGACAAGGTCTGTCGCTACAAGCGATGGATCATTGAAATTCCCTGCCTAGGCTCGCTTCAAGCGTCCAGTTCATCGCTTCAAGCGATGAACCCTTGTAAATCCCTGCCTAAGCTCGCTTCTAGCGATGGAAGTTGCGCTTCAAGCGATGAAACACTGGAAATCCCTGCCTATCCTCACTACTAGCGATGGCTTCTGCGCTTGTAGCGATGGCATCAAGAAAAGCTTCATTCTTTTGCATCAATCAGGTCCAAGCATGTATTTCCTGCATAATCACATGGGGTAAGGCTTAGGATCTCAATTATTGCATTTTTAACACAAATATGCTCTAATCCTAAGGTAACTTGTAAAACAAGTAATCATAAGTGCCCTAAAATGTATCAAAATATAACAACTTTTAGGCACTTATCAAACTCTCCCTAACTTACATTTTGGTTTGTCCTCAAACCAAAGACTTAAAAGGAAATTTTCATAGCTTTTAAACCACAGTATTGAGCAATTAGCAAAGGATTCAAAAGTGCTAAGAAATAAACATCAATTGAGTGATTCAAATGTGATTGCGCAAGCTAAAGTTCAGTTTCTCATTAAACAAGATACATACTACAAATGTGAACTAGTTCTAAACACAAGGAATCAAATCATACAGTCCTAAACAAGCAACATGTTTAAATTTGAACCAAACCTAACACACTTCTATATAAAGTATATGAACAATTTGAAATCTCTTGTGAGGGTTATGAACACTCATCCAACAAACATGATAACATTACAATCAAATTATGTGTCCATCTAATTATCATTTCCAAAAGCATAAAAGGCATTGATCAAAAGGTCTTTAAGGGTTGTAATTGGGCTAGGTTACAAAAGAATTGTCATATGTGGGATATTTGAATTCAAATGGCCAAGCAAAAGGAACATTCAATCTAATTACAAACTTCCTTCTTTTTCCAATACAACTCTTGGTGAATTTCATACATTTCTTTTCTTGATTGATCTTGACAACTTTTTCTTTGAATTCTTGCAAACCTTTTCATTTTTTTCTCTTTTCTTTTTCTTGGTTTGCTTTTCTTTCTTTTTTTTTTTCTCTTTTCTTTTCTTTTTTCTTGTTGTCAAGATCAATTAACACATTCACCCTTACATTGACATAAACATAACCTCCCTTTCTCCCCAACTTATTCTAATGACACCCTAATCGAATGTTCCTTTATCATTATGGCAAAGGTCAATAAACATGATGGATAAGGGTTCACAAGAAAGCAAATATCAGAATTTAATAAAGAGTTAACTATGAACTGAATTTTTTTTACAAACTCCGGCAATTTAAATAAGCAATTGAGCTTATTAAAATTGACAGTTCATGGCTAACGATTCTGATTCAATAGGCTCAGAGGGGTTAACAGATACTCACACTTCTCACAGGGTAGGTTTATTTGGTCAAGTATTTCACTCAATTTCAAAAAAAATTGCCTTGATCATTTCAATGCTTTTATACAAATTAAAACAACAACAGATTTAACATAAAATAACTGAGTTAAACACGAAATGTTGGTCTCCTACATATATATACAATGGTTGAGGATTCCTCACATTTTGGCTAGTTCTATATTGGTTCAAAACTAAACAAATGCTTGCTTAAAACTGAATAAATTAACTTGTGTGTAAAGAACTTATTCACATTCCAGAATATACCTAGAAAAACAAGAAAACGAGTACCTTAGCTGCGCGCTTTAACACTCATTCTATCATTATCACTCAATTGATTCTAAGCTCAAGCACTGGCTTTTGAATCATTCATCTTTCTTTCAACATTGTTGGGATAATTTCAAAAAAAAAAAAAATTTAACCAAAAATAAATAACAAAACATAAATAAAACATAAACTATACTAAACATGTTATAACTAGAATAAATAACATAAACCAAAAAGGTACATCATCCATGATACACAAAACATAAATAAAGCAAAGTACAAAGCATAAATAAAAAATGTTATAAAAGTACAAAGCTTTAATAAATAAAATGAAAGGGATGACAAAACAAAATCTGCAGCTCTGCATCATCAGTCTGAATCTGAATCCATGTCCTCAGAATCTATCATAGCTGCAGCCATACGGTCTAGGCTATTTGTAGCCTCCGATGAATCATCTCCAAGATCGTCATCAACATCAGCGTCGTCGTCACCATCATCACCGGCATCCTGATCACCAGCATCTGCTGCAGCTGCCCCTCCAGGAAAGAAAGGCCTGTCCCCAGGCCAAGCTATGTGCTCAGAGAAGAAGGCTGGCGTCCATGGGCTTTGACCACTGTCATGCAGATGACTCTGAATAGTCGTTAGAGCCCGGTGATTAGACGCATTTTGCGCCAACAGAAAAGAGCTCACCATAGAAGAGTCCCAACTCGAGAAATCCAGCGGTGGAATGGTCGGGCCCTGAGGGTGGCTAGTATGATGTGGTGGTGGTGGTGCACTAGAAGGACCGGCTGATGTGGATGGTCCAGCTGAGGAAGGAGGTGGGGCTATAGGTGTGGGGGTAGAGCAGTACCTATTGATGTACCTGTCATCAATAGGGTTCTTTATCTCTTCATCTACCTGGTTGGGCATGTGTACCCTAGCCCGTCTACAGAGTCCCATAATCAATCCGGGAAAGGTCAGTGGGCATTTGGGTTTGCCCGGGGGTAAAATGCCGCTCTCAGCTACTACCCTCATCTCATTTGCTATAAGCCTAGCAACGTCAACCTGACGTTGAGTCAGGATATAATGAAGAAGAGGGGTAACGTCGAGGGTGGTAGAAGATGTATGAGAGTTAGGCCGGATATTATACAAGATTAGGGTAAGAACTACCTGAGCCGGAGTGGTCATATCCTCCCTAAAGGCTCGGAAAGGCTTACCCGAAGCCTTACTCTAATCATAGTGCTTCCCTGGCTGGAAGATGTCTCGTGCAATAAGCTCATGATCCCAATTGTCGCTCCTCTGATGCTCAGAAAAGTCACATAGCATAGTAGGTGCTAGTGGACTGTCCTCTTCACAAAGCTCCAAAGGTTTGCCCAAGTATGCATTGATGGACATTCGATCAAAGGTGATGGTGCGCCCTCGCACGTAGGTAGTCCATGTGAACTCGTCAGATGGGTCAACTGGGATTGCATTCGCGTAGAATTCGTGCACGATGTCGTAATTTATCTTCCTTGGTGGCGTGCACAGAATTCCCCATTTCCTTTCGTTGATCATGTGAGCTATGCCTCCGTATTCTCCCTCTTCTGATATCTGGAACTGCTTCTCAGACCAGATTCTTCGTGTTTTCAGCTCTTCGTACCTTTCTTGATTCCTCGGACTCAGGAAACGACTCGCGTCATGCGGTTGAATGTTGGCTCTAGGTCGTGATGACGAGCTCTCAACGTTCCTTTGTCTTTTGGACGAGGATTTGGGTGCCATACCTACAAAAGTATCAAAACAGATAAAAATTAGGTAGGATGCAAGTTAGGATCAGAACAAAAGAAAAAATAAAACAAGTTTCTGGTTTCGTCGCTACAGCGACAGCTTGGTCGCTTGTAGCGAGCGAACCCAGATTTTGCTGGATTCCTGCGCTACAAGCGCTGTGTAGCGAGGAAGACCCTTTTCAAAATTTTTGATTTTTCTACATTCTAACCTACTTGTAGCATGCGAAATTAACCCTAAAGCTAGTATAAATGAACAGAAATCACTTAAACTTCCTAAATCCTCAAAACCCTAAATTATTTTGAAATTTTTACAAAAGGTTTTTCAAAATACGAATCCTATGAACAAGAGGATGAAAGGGGAGTTTTCCTAGTGATTCTAGGTCATTTATAACAGCTTAAACTCTGGCTAATCATGGGTAATCAACAGGGCATATCTAAGTTCAAAATTTTCGAAACCCTAAACCCTAAAAAATCAAATCAGCATGCAGGCACATTTAACAAGTACAAAGCCTATAAACAGTGACAGAGAATGACGATTAACATACCTGGAAGTTGATTGAGCAAGATTAAACACAGGTACTGAGATTAGATTGCAGGATTGTGCAGAATGCAAAGAGAGAAATGCAGAAATGAAATATGGAATGTTTACAGAAGTAAATATGTGCGAAAATAAAAGACAACAACGGCTAAAAACTTAAATGGGGTAGTTGGGAGGTTACTAAAGAGACAGTAGTGGCCTGGGAAAAATAAAACTGTTTTCTGATACGGACGCTACAAGCGCGCGACCTGTCGCTACAGCGACAGGCTTTAAGCCCATCGCTACAAGCGTGGTGTGGCGCTACAAGCGCAAGTGTGAAATCCATCGCTACAAGCGACAAGTGCGTCGCTACAGCGACGTAGTGTAAATTCCATCGCTACAGCGATGAATATGTCGCTGTAGCGACCATGACAGGAAACAGAAAAATAAAATTTTGAGTTCTTGCCACTATCCCTACATGCAAAAACAACTGTACAGAACTAAAATAACACTAAAAATGCAACATACTTACAAAATTGGGGTGCCTCCCAACAAGCTCTTGTTTAACGTCATTAGATCGACGCCTGATTCGCTTATGCATAAGAATCGATGAGTGAAATCGTCGTCGTGTGCCGAACAACTTCACCTCCAAAATATGGCTTCAGCCTCTGTCCATTCACTGTCCATGTTGACTTAGTGATAGGATCCTCTAGTTCCACAGCTCCATAAGGTTTTACTTCCTTGATCATGAACGGACCGGACCATTTGGACTTCAATTTACCCAGAAATAGTCGTAGCCTTGCATTGAACAGCAACACCATTTGACCAGGCCTGAATTCCCTCTTCATGATCTTCTTGTCATGATACCGTTTGACCTTTTCCTTATAAAGCTTGCTTGACTGATAGGCTTGGTCACGCATTTCTTCTAATTCATTCATCTGAAGCTTTCTCTTCTCCCCAGCTTGCTCTTGATCAACGTTCAAAAACTTGAGCGCCCAAAATGCTTTGTGCTCCAACTCGACCGGCAAGTGGCATGCTTTACCATACACCAACTGGAATGGTGTGAAACCCGTAGGAGCTTTGTATGCGGTCCTATAGGCCCACAACGCTTCGTCCAGTTTCATCGCCCAATCCTTTCTTGATGATGACACGGTCTTCTCAAGTATCCGTTTGATTTCACGGTTGGATACCTCGGCTTGACCGTTGGTCTGTGGATGGTATGGTGAAGCTACCTTGTGCTTTACTCCATAATGCTCAAGTGCTTTTGCTAATTGTTGATTGCAGAAGTGAGAACCTCCGTCACTTATTAGCACTCTTGGAGTTCCAAATCGGGAAAAGATGTTCTTTTTCAGAAACTTGACCACCGTCTTGCTATCGGCTTTCTGAGATGCTATTGCTTCTACCCACTTTGACACATAGTCAACAGCCACCAGAATATTCTCGTTGTTCATGGAGGATGGAAATGGCCCTACAAAGTCAATACCCCAACAGTCGAAGACTTCAACTTCAAGGATACTTTGTAGAGGCATTTCATTCCTCTTTGAAATCCCTCCGGTTTTCTGGCAACTCTCGCATTCTTTCACATGTTCGTATGCGTCTTTGAACAAGGTGGGCCAATAAAAGCCAGCTTGAAGAACTTTTGCTCCAGTTCTTTCTCCACTATAGTGACCACCATATGGCGAGTTGTGACAGTGCCACATGATGTCCTTGGCTTCTACTCTTGCAACACATCTTCTTAACAAGTGGTCTGCTCCAATCTTGAAGAGGTACGGGTCATCCCAAATGAATTGAGTTGCGTCTCTCAACAACCTCTTCTTCATTTGCCATGTGTAATCCTCCGGTATGAAACCAGTTGCTTTGTAGTTGGCCATGTCAGCGAACCATGGTCTTTCTTGCACCATAAGCAACTTTTCATCCGGGAACTCTTCAAGGATGTCCATCTCATTCTTCGTTATCTCATTGTTCACCAATCTTGACAGATGATCAGCTACTAGGTTCTCAGTCCCCTTCTTGTCCTTAATCTCCAAATCAAACTCTTGGAGTAGCAACATCCAACGGATGAGTCTCGGCTTTGAGTCGGGTTTGGTAATTAAGTACTTGATAGCTGCATGGTCAGTCCAGATAATAATTTTTGAACCTATGAGATACGAACGAAATTTTTCTAATGCGAACACTATGGCAAGTAATTCTTTTTCAGTGGTAGCATAATTGACTTGTGCGTCATTTAAAACTTTACTTGCATAGTGTATAGCATGAAAAATTTTGTTTTTGCGTTGACCTAACACCGCGCCTACCGCATAATCACTTGCATCGCACATAAGTTCAAAATCGTATGTCCAGTTTGGTGCGGTGATTATGGGTGCGGATGTTAAGCTATCCTTTAAACTATTAAAAGCATTTAAACAATCAATATCAAAATCAAAAGACTTATCTTTGTTGAGCAAGTTGCTCAATGGCTTGGCAATTTTTGAGAAGTCTTTGATGAATCTCCGATAGAACCCGGCATGGCCTAGGAAACTTCGGATTCCTTTGACATTGACTGGTGGTGGAAGTTTTCCTATCACGTCGATCTTAGCTTTATCAACTTCAATACCCTTGGAGGAGATCTTGTGACCAAGGACTATTCCCTCGGTTACTGTAACGACCCTATTTTCGTATGTTATATTTTTATATATTTTATTTTATGGATTTGCATTTAAAAATATTTTCTCGTAATATCGAAATAATTATTTGGCGCGAGGATAAGTTCGTAATAGAGTTTTTAGAGTTTTGGGCGAAATTGGGCCTAGGGCGTGAATAGTAATGGGCTTGGTCATGAATAAGTAGTAATGATCAAGTGGATGAGATATAGTAAGCTTAGATTGAATTGGATGGCTAGGATTGATCATGAGAGTTAGTAGTGGATGGATGGCCATGATTGATGGGCTTGGGTTATAAAGATTATAACAAAGACTTTGACATCACTATTCATTGTCATTTTTGGGAAGCTGAAAACGTGAAAGAGAAGAGGAGAAAAACGTGAAAGAGAAGAGGAGAAAAACAAGAGGAAGCTAGGGCAAGTGAAGAAAAGCTTGAGTTTGCTAGGTAAGAGAGTTAGTATTGCTTATTCATAAGTGATTTTGAGAAGGGGAGAATGTCTATTTCTCCATCCCAAACTTCTCCTTTCACTTTATCTAGGTTTTGATAGAAAGTTTTTATGATTAAAGTTGTTAATGATCATGATTATGCTTATTTAATGCTAAGTGATGTTGATAGTATGTTTAATTGAAGTTATATGATGTTTATCTATGTTGGGTATTCGAAAATGATGTTGTTGTTTCAAGAAAAGCTTGCGTGAACCCTAACAATGGTGGGTTTTGTTAAGGCCATCATGTTGTGTGTGTATGTGTTATAATATGTTTGGAATGGATAAGTTATCAAAATGTGTGGGTTTTCCTTTGAAACCCTTATGTGGTTGAGTATATACATGTGTGTCTTATGATCTGGCCATGAGAGCCTAGTGTTTGTGTTTGTTGTTGTTGTGATAATTATCAGAGTGCTGATAATTTAGTGTTGTGTTTGTTGTTGTTGTGATAATTATCAGAGTGCTGATAATTTAGTTGTTGTGTTTGTTGAATCATCATGCATTTCATGATTGTATGATACCCGGAGCGGGTTATTCGATGATATCCGTGTGCGGATATGAAATCCAAGAGTGCTTGGTTATCAAGAGTGCTTGGTAAGGATATAAGTTTATCCGAAATGATTTGGTACCACATGCATTAGAGAATGCATTAGAGGCATGCATCCTTTGTGACATTAGTGTTCATTTAGGAATTATGTGTGCATAATGGTTGTTAAGTGATAATTGTTATTGATGAGTATCGAGTGGGGTTGACAGTTTTGTGCTTCGAGTGGGGTTGACAGTTTTGTGCTTCGAGTGGGGTTGACAGTTTTGTGCTTCGAGTGGGGTTGACAGTTTTGTGCTTCGAGTGGGGTTGACAGTTTTGTGCTTCGAGTGGGGTTGACAGTTTTGTGCTTCGAGTGGGGTTGACAGTTTTGTGCTTCGAGTGGGGTTGACAGTTTTGTGCTTCGTGTGGGGTTGAGGATTTTGTGCTTCGTGTGGGGTTGATGAGTTTTGTGTTTTGTCGATTATGTGTTGTGTTTTGGTTATGTATAATAATGTGTTATTTATACATGTTTATTGGTTGTGATACTAACACTCTCTGTTTTGTTTTATTTGCTGGATCTTTGGGGATCCAGAATATCAGGGTGACGAGGCTATCGTCGAGGAGTAGCTGTTTGCTGTTTAGAAGCCTGTGTAGTGGTGAGGGCATAGCTTAGCTATCCTTACTTTTTTGTACTAGGTGTTGTATCCTAGTTAGAGTTTAGGGCTCTGATAGTTGTAACACTATTTTGGGTATTTGAACGTGTATGTACAAATTTGGTAATGGTCTCTGATGTAGATTTGGATGTTAATCTTTCTAATGCTGTTAGTCTGATTTTTCTGCACAACTTTTCCGAATTTGAAACAAAAACTGGTACTGATCGGTACAGAATTGGCCTTGGGTGTAAACATGAAAGTTTTAGATAATTTTGTTAGCTTTCCAGTGGCTTTGGTTTGACGTGAAAATGATTTTTAGTTTTTGAGTTATGATGAAAATACTCCAAGGAGGTATAAGTGAAAATGTGCTGTGACAGCATTTTCTGTTTCATGTTTTGCGTCTTTTTCGCACGTCTCTGTTTGTTATTTTTTTTCCGCTGCTGTATGTGAATCAAATATATTTTGATTTGTTGATGTTTTATGAAAATGCGTTTTCATTATGTTGTAACTTCCTATGTCCTTAACGTTTTGTTTTTATTAAAGTTAATAATCGGCGGTTAAGGGTTAGGGTGTTACAATAGGTGGTATCAGAGCAGGTCGATCCATTGGATCAATTAAGTTTAGTATACCCTTTGTGTAACATGTGTTTCCTTAAACACTGTGTTCTCACTTGTGTTATGTGGTGATTGGTAGTGTGTGTGTAGATATGACGCAACGAGCACTTGCGGACGCGATGGAGCGGATGGCGGATGCCATGGCTCAGGAGGCTGCTAGTAGGACTGCGGATAGAGCCGCACAACAAGCTAGAGGAGGCGGGGAAGATGAGCTGAGGCTCGAGAGGTTTATGAACAACAAACCGCCTATCTTCAAGGGAGGATACGATCCAGATGGAGCTCAGACTTGGTTGGAAGGAATTGAGAGAATTTTCGGGGCTATGCGTTGTCTGGACGCGCATAAGGTATTGTTAGGAGGGTATGTTCTCCATGATGAGGCCGATCATTGGTGGGGAAACGCTAGTCAGAGGTTGGGAGCTGGTGGAGCTTTAGTTACTTGGGCTCGTTTCCGGAGAGAGTTTTTAACTAAGTATTTTCCGGCAGACGAGAGGAACCGTAAGGTGATTGAGTTCATGGAGCTCAAGCAGGGGAGTTTATCTGTTTCTGAATATGCGGCCAAGTTTGAAGATTTGTGTCGTTTTGCTCCTCATTACAACACGATGGAAGCTGAGGAAGACAAGTGCGTAAAGTTTGAAAATGGGCTGAGGCCAGACATCAAGCAGTTGATTGGGTTTAGCGAGATCAGGAATTTTCCGATGTTGGTGAATAAGAGCCGAATATGTGATAAGGACAGTAAAGCTAAGGCTAATTACTACAAAGCCGCGAATGAGAAGAGGGGAAAGGACATGGCTAGAGGTAAACCGTATGGCAGAGGTGGGAAGAAACCAGATGAAGGTGGGAGTAGTGGTAACAAGTTTGGAGGTAATAGGAATTGCTTTAAGTGTGGACAACCGGGACATCGTTTTTTTGAGTGCCCGAAGAATGATGGAAAATGTTTCAAGTGTGGTGATCCTAACCACAAAGCTGATCAGTGCAAGAAGGGTATTGTGTGCTTCAACTGCAAAGAAGCGGGTCATAAGAGCAACGTGTGTAAGAAGCCTAGAGCGGCTGGAGGAAAAGTGTTTGCTTTAGATGGTGGTGATGCGAAGGCGGACAACTTGATCAGAGGTACATGCTTTATCAATAATACTCCTTTGTCTGCTATTATTGATACGGGTGCTACCCACTCGTTTATTTCTGTGGATTGCGTTAAGAGGTTGGGTCTTAGAGTAGAAAATATGATGGGACGCATGGTTATAGAAACGCCTGCAAGTGGTTCGGTATCGACTACTCTAGTCTGTGTTGACTGTCCAGTCACTATGTATGGTCGACACTTTGGAATGGATTTAGTCTGCATTCCGTTGAGCGGAATAGACGTTATCTTTGGTATGAACTGGTTAGAATTTAATCGGGTTCATATCAACTGTGGTAAGAAGACGGTTATGTTTCCAAGACTGGAGCCAGAGTTGTGTTCGAAGCTCATGTGTTGTCGAGAAGTGGTAAGATCAGTGAAGGCTCAAGAGGACGTGTTTGCTATGTTTGCTTCGCTGAGAGTGGAAGAAAAGATTGAGGTTGATGCGTTGCCGGTGGTGCGTGATTTCACAGATGTTTTTCCTGATGACATTTTGGATTTACCACCCGAGAGAGAGGTTGAATTCGCAATTGACATAGTACCTGGCACTAGTCCGATATCAATGGCGCCGTATCGTATGTCAGCTGCTGAACTAGAAAAGTTGAAGGAACAATTGGAGGAATTGTTAGAGAAAAAGTTTGTAAGACCGAGTGTATCGCCGTGGGGTGCGCCGGTTCTGTTGGTAAAGAAGAAAGATGGTAGTATGCGTCTGTGCATCGATTATCGTCAGTTGAATAAAGCAACTATCAAGAACAAGTATCCACTTCCGAGGATAGATGATTTGATGGATCAGTTAGTGGGAGCCTGTGTGTTCAGCAAGATTGATTTGAGATCGGGATATCACCAGATAAGAGTTAAGGCGGAGGATATACCGAAGACTGCTTTCAGGACAAGGTATGGTCACTACGAGTACGCTGTTATGCCTTTTGGAGTTACTAATGCACCTGGAGTGTTTATGGAATATATGAATCGTATATTTCATTCCTTTTTGGATCGATTCGTGGTGGTCTTCATAGACGATATTTTGGTATACTCGAAGACGGAAGAGGAACATGCCGAGCATTTGAGGATTGTGTTGGAGGTGTTGCGCGAGAAGAAGCTTTATGCAAAATTTTCTAAGTGTGAATTTTGGTTGCATAAAGTTAGCTTTTTGGGTCACGTCATTTCAAGTGGTGGTATAGCAGTGGATCTTGCTAAGGTAGAAGCCGTGCAAGATTGGGGAACGCCGGAGTCTGTTACTGAGATCCGAAGTTTTCTTGGTTTGGCCGGTTACTATCGGAGGTTCATCGAAGGATTTTCAAAGTTGGCGTTGCCGTTGACACAGTTGACTAGGAAGGGTCAAGCTTTCATTTGGGATGACAAGTGTGAGCAGAGTTTCCAAGAGCTGAAGAGGAGGTTGACATCTGCACCTGTGCTAATTCTGCCAAATCCGAAGGAACCGTTCGTGGTTTATTGTGATGCGTCGAAGATGGGTCTAGGTGGTGTGTTGATGCAGAAGGGACAAGTCGTTGCTTATGCATCAAGACAGCTGAAGATTCATGAGAGGAACTATCCTACGCATGATTTGGAGCTAGCTGTTGTTGTGTTTGTTCTCAAGATTTGGAGGCACTACTTGTATGGGTCAAGGTTCGAGGTTTTCAGCGATCACAAGAGTCTGAAGTACTTGTTTGATCAGAAGGAGCTCAATATGAGGCAAAGAAGATGGTTAGAGTTTCTTAAGGATTATGATTTCGAGTTGAGCTATCACCCGGGTAAGGCTAATGTGGTAGCCGATGCGTTGAGTAGGAAGTCTTTGCATATGTCGTCTCTGATGGCGAAGGAACTGAGATTGATTGAAGAGTTTAGAGACCTCAGTTTGGTTTGTGAAAGGACAACCAGAAGCGTGAAGCTAGGGATGTTGAGGTTGACGAATGATTTTCTTGAAGAGGTTGTGGAAAAGCAAAAGTCTGATGTGAGATTGACGCAGCTTAAGACGCTCATCGAGCAAGGGAAAAAGGTAAACGTTGAGATCGATGAGAAAGGCGTGATGAGGTGTCAGGGAAGGTTATGTGTACCTGATGTGCCTGAGTTGAAGCGGATGATCTTGGAGGAAGGTCACAGAAGCAACTTAAGTATTCATCCTGGTGTTACTAAGATGTATCAAGATCTGAGGAAAATGTTTTGGTGGCAAGGGATGAAGAAAGAGATCGCCGAGTTTGTTTTCGCGTGTTTGACTTGTCAGAAGTCCAAGGTGGAGCATCAGAAGCCGTTGGGGCTATTGCAACCTATGTTTATTCCAGAGTGGAAATGGGATAGTATTGCGATGGATTTTGTAAGCGGTTTGCCGAAGACGTCGAAAGGTAACAATATGATTTGGGTAGTTGTTGACAGGTTAACAAAGTCTGCTCATTTCATAGCTATCAAGACCGGTATGCTAGTACCGAAGTTGGCTGAGATTTATGTTGAGCAAATCGTGAGATTGCATGGAATTCCGTCGAGTATCGTATCAGATCGAGATCCCCGTTTTACTTCAAGGTTTTGGGAGAGTTTGCAAGAGGCGTTGGGGACTAAGTTGCGGATGAGTTCTGCTTATCACCCGCAGACGGATGGTCAGTCAGAGAGGACGATTCAATCATTGGAGGATTTATTAAGATCGTGCATTTTGGAACAAGGAGTGAGTTGGGAAGCTTGCTTACCATTGATTGAGTTTACGTATAACAATAGTTTTCATTCGAGCATTGGTATGGCACCTTTTGAAGCGTTGTATGGAAGAAGATGTAGAACACCTTTGTGTTGGTTTGAATCGGGAGAAAGTGTGGTGCTTGGACCTGAGATTGTGCAACAAACGACCGAGAAGATCAAGATGATCCAAGAGAAGATGAGAGCGTCGCAGAGTCGCCAGAAAAGCTATGCCGACAAGAGAAGAAAGGATATAGAATTTCAAGAAGGAGATCATGTGTTTCTAAGAGTTACATCGACTACGGGAATTGGACGGGCTTTGAAATCGAAGAAGTTAGCATCGAGGTTCATTGGTCCGTATCAGATTTTGAAGAGGATTGGGAAGGTGGCGTATAGGATTGCGTTACCGCCGTCGTTGTCAAATCTACATGACGTTTTTCACGTGTCTCAATTAAGGAAATACGTATCGGATCCGTCACATGTGATTGAGTCGGACGAGATACAAGTGAGAGAGAATTTAACGGTTGCAACGGTACCCTTAAGGATTGAAGGACAAGAGATGAAGAGGCTCAGGAACAAAGAGATTTCATCGGTGAAAGTCGTTTGGGGAGGCCCAGCCGGTGAATATGCGACGTGGGAGCTCGAGAGCAAGATGCGGGACTCCTATCCAGAGTTGTTTTCAGGTATTTTCGAGGGCGAAAATTCTTTTTAGGGGGGTAGAGTTGTAACGACCCTATTTTCGTATGTTATATTTTTATATATTTTATTTTATGGATTTGCATTTAAAAATATTTTCTCGTAATATCGAAATAATTATTTGGCGCGAGGATAAGTTCGTAATAGAGTTTTTAGAGTTTTGGGCGAAATTGGGCCTAGGGCGTGAATAGTAATGGGCTTGGTCATGAATAAGTAGTAATGATCAAGTGGATGAGATATAGTAAGCTTAGATTGAATTGGATGGCTAGGATTGATCATGAGAGTTAGTAGTGGATGGATGGCCATGATTGATGGGCTTGGGTTATAAAGATTATAACAAAGACTTTGACATCACTATTCATTGTCATTTTTGGGAAGCTGAAAACGTGAAAGAGAAGAGGAGAAAAACGTGAAAGAGAAGAGGAGAAAAACAAGAGGAAGCTAGGGCAAGTGAAGAAAAGCTTGAGTTTGCTAGGTAAGAGAGTTAGTATTGCTTATTCATAAGTGATTTTGAGAAGGGGAGAATGTCTATTTCTCCATCCCAAACTTCTCCTTTCACTTTATCTAGGTTTTGATAGAAAGTTTTTATGATTAAAGTTGTTAATGATCATGATTATGCTTATTTAATGCTAAGTGATGTTGATAGTATGTTTAATTGAAGTTATATGATGTTTATCTATGTTGGGTATTCGAAAATGATGTTGTTGTTTCAAGAAAAGCTTGCGTGAACCCTAACAATGGTGGGTTTTGTTAAGGCCATCATGTTGTGTGTGTATGTGTTATAATATGTTTGGAATGGATAAGTTATCAAAATGTGTGGGTTTTCCTTTGAAACCCTTATGTGGTTGAGTATATACATGTGTGTCTTATGATCTGGCCATGAGAGCCTAGTGTTTGTGTTTGTTGTTGTTGTGATAATTATCAGAGTGCTGATAATTTAGTGTTGTGTTTGTTGTTGTTGTGATAATTATCAGAGTGCTGATAATTTAGTTGTTGTGTTTGTTGAATCATCATGCATTTCATGATTGTATGATACCCGGAGCGGGTTATTCGATGATATCCGTGTGCGGATATGAAATCCAAGAGTGCTTGGTTATCAAGAGTGCTTGGTAAGGATATAAGTTTATCCGAAATGATTTGGTACCACATGCATTAGAGAATGCATTAGAGGCATGCATCCTTTGTGACATTAGTGTTCATTTAGGAATTATGTGTGCATAATGGTTGTTAAGTGATAATTGTTATTGATGAGTATCGAGTGGGGTTGACAGTTTTGTGCTTCGAGTGGGGTTGACAGTTTTGTGCTTCGAGTGGGGTTGACAGTTTTGTGCTTCGAGTGGGGTTGACAGTTTTGTGCTTCGAGTGGGGTTGACAGTTTTGTGCTTCGAGTGGGGTTGACAGTTTTGTGCTTCGAGTGGGGTTGACAGTTTTGTGCTTCGTGTGGGGTTGAGGATTTTGTGCTTCGTGTGGGGTTGATGAGTTTTGTGTTTTGTCGATTATGTGTTGTGTTTTGGTTATGTATAATAATGTGTTATTTATACATGTTTATTGGTTGTGATACTAACACTCTCTGTTTTGTGTTATTTGCTGGATCTTTGGGGATCCAGAATATCAGGGTGACGAGGCTATCGTCGAGGAGTAGCTGTTTGCTGTTTAGAAGCCTGTGTAGTGGTGAGGGCATAGCTTAGCTATCCTTACTTTTTTGTACTAGGTGTTGTATCCTAGTTAGAGTTTAGGGCTCTGATAGTTGTAACACTATTTTGGGTATTTGAACGTGTATGTACAAATTTGGTAATGGTCTCTGATGTAGATTTGGATGTTAATCTTTCTAATGCTGTTAGTCTGATTTTTCTGCACAACTTTTCCGAATTTGAAACAAAAACTGGTACTGATCGGTACAGAATTGGCCTTGGGTGTAAACATGAAAGTTTTAGATAATTTTGTTAGCTTTCCAGTGGCTTTGGTTTGACGTGAAAATGATTTTTAGTTTTTGAGTTATGATGAAAATACTCCAAGGAGGTATAAGTGAAAATGTGCTGTGACAGCATTTTCTGTTTCATGTTTTGCGTCTTTTTCGCACGTCTCTGTTTGTTATTTTTTTTCCGCTGCTGTATGTGAATCAAATATATTTTGATTTGTTGATGTTTTATGAAAATGCGTTTTCATTATGTTGTAACTTCCTATGTCCTTAACGTTTTGTTTTTATTAAAGTTAATAATCGGCGGTTAAGGGTTAGGGTGTTACAGTTACCATGAAGTGACACTTCTCCCAATTGAGCACCAAGTTGGTTTCCTTGCACCGTTTCAGTACCGTGTCCAGATTCTTCAAGCACAAATCGTATGATGACCCGAAAACTGAGAAGTCGTCCATAAACACTTCAATGCTTTTCTCTATCAAGTCTGCAAAAATGGCTTGCATGCATCGTTGAAATGTTGCTGGAGCGTTACATAAACCGAACGGCATGCGTCGATATGCAAATACCCCAAAAGGACATGTGAATGCAGTCTTCTCGTGATCGTCTGGATTCACCGAAATTTGATTGTAACCCGAATACCCGTCAAGGAAACAATAGAAAGCTTGTCCTGACAGCCTCTCTAGCATTTGATCCATAAAGGGTAGAGGAAAATGATCCTTTCTAGTTGCTTTGTTAAGCCTCCGGTAATCGATACACATCCTCCAACCGGTCACGGTTCTTGTCGGTATGAGCTCATTCTTCTCATTCGTGATAACCGTCATACCTCCCTTCTTAGGGACAACTTGAACCGGACTAACCCAAGTGCTATCCGAGATCGGATATATCATGCCGGCTTCAAGTAGCTTAACTACTTCTTTCCGGACTACTTCTTTCATGTTTGGGTTTAGCCGTCTTTGAGGTTGTGCTACCGGCTTATAATCCTCTTCCATCATGATCTTGTGCATGCAATAGGAAGGACTTATCCCTTTTAAGTCGGATAGTGTCCAACCTATTGCTTCCTTGTTGGACTTCAAAACTTCGACCAATTTTGTTTCTTCATGGTTTGACAAGGAGTTACTTATGATTACCGGTTTGGTACCCTCTTGATCAAGAAACACATACTTCAAATGTGAGGGCAAGATCTTCATCTCCGGCTTCACTTCTTCTACTTTAGCTTCATTCGTCAATTCCTTGATTTTGGCTTTGTGAGGAGGAATTTCCTTAAACGAATCGAGCTCCTTCAAACACTCTTCAAGCTCCTACTCATCTTCTTCTCCTAGGATACTTAGTGCGTTTGTCAATACTCTTTCAAGATGTGTCAAGTCATGCAACTGATTTCTCGTATCAACTATCAATTTTTCTGTTGCATCCATCTTGAAGCACGCAGCTTTATCACTAGGAAACTTCATTGCTTCGTGGATGTTGAAATTGACTTCTTCATCGTCCACACGGACTTTCATTAAGCCTCCGTCAAGATCAATCATCATACGTGCCGTTTGCATGAAAGTTCTCCCAAGAAGTAGCGGCACATCATCATCCTCCGGTATGTCCATCACTACAAAGTCGACGGGGAACAAGAACTTGTCGACTTTCACCAACACGTCTTCAGCAATTCCCAATGGACGAGTGTAGGATTTGTCGGCCAATTGCAAGGTTAAGTTGGTTCTTTTCACAACTATATCACCAATCCTTTTGACAACGGATAATGGGATTAGGTTGATACTTGAACCCAAATCAATGAGTGCCTTGCCGACATCAACATTGCCAATGGACACAAGCAGTGTAACTTTGCCCGGATCTCTCTTCTTTCTTGACAATGTATTTTGGATGATTTCACTACAATTCGCGTCTAGCTGAATTGTTTCTTCTTCACTAAACCTCCTCTTCTTGGAGAGAATTTCTTTCATGAACTTGGCATAGGTCGGCATTTGCTCTAGGGCTTCCGAGAACGGTATGTTGATTTGTAAACGTTTGAATATGTCAAGGAACCTAGCAAACTGCCGCTCTTTCTCTTTTTTGGCTGGTGTAGTTGGGTAAGGTAGGTGCGGTGTCGGTGCATTCTTCACTTCTTCTTGCTTCTTGCCCTTCTCCTTCACCACATCCTTCTTCCACACTATGTTCTCATTTTCAACTACATCCTTATTATTTTTTTCAACTTCTTCCTCTATATGTACATCTCCCGTTTCCTCCTCACGTCCTTCATCATCATCCTTCTCCTCATTCTCAACAACCCTTCTCTCTACTTCAAGGTTGTCCCATATACCTCTACCAATAACCTTCCCGCTCCGAGTAGCAATTACCTTGCAATTTTCGTTGTCTCTTAATGCAAGGACTTCCTCATCAAAATGACTTAATTGTCATTTCGATGATGATGCATGATCCTTTGGGTTGGTTTGTGTGTTGGCGGTAAAGGTTCCGCCTTGTTGAGTAGCTTGAGATAGTTGTTGTGCCAATTGGCCCACTTGCGTCTCCAGATTTTTGATGGACGCATCAGTGTTCTTCTGGTTAGCCATTGACATCTGCATGAATTGATTGAGGGTTTCATCGGTGGATTGGTTGCGGTTTTGTTGTGGAGGTTGATATTGGTTATAGTTTTGGTAAGGTTGTCGGTTATATTGCCCAGCTTCTGGCCTCCAACCTTGGCCATAATTCGGATTATTCCCCCTTGGGAAGTTGTTTGGATGGCTTTGGAATTGGTTTTGAAACTGTTGAGGCCTTGGTTGATTACCAACATAGCTTACCTCTTCTGTAGGTGGCGGACAAAATCCGGTTGGGTGATCTCCCGAACAAAGCTCGCAAGATGCGACTTGGTGTTGTCTTCTTTGTTCGTTCTGGATGTCCTTCATTTGTTGAGGAAGGTTGGCCATTTTCTTTGTCAACTCTTCCACTTGTTGCGTGAGCAATTTATTCTGTGCAAGGATTGCATCGTTTGTTCCCAAATCTAAGATTCCCGCCTTCCTTTGGCTTTGGCTTCGGTTATGATGAGCTTGGTGATCATTCAATGCCATTCTCTCTATAATAGCAACAGCATCCTCGGCGCTCTTGGCCATCAAAGAACCACCAGCAGCAGCGTCAAGCAATAGCTTGGATTGTTGTTGCATCCCGTTCCGGAAGAGATGAATTTGTGTTAATTCATCAAATCCATGATTAGGACATCTTCTGAGCATTGACTTGAAACGCTCCCACGCTTCACATAATGTCTCACTAGTACCTTGTGAGAACACAGCAATAGTTGTCTTCGCCTCCATGAAACGATTCTGAGGGAAGAACCTCTCAAGGAATTTCTCCTCAAGCGTGTTCCAATTCGTCATTACCGTCGGTGGCTGGTCCAAATACCACTCCTTAGCTTTGGCAATCAATGAATGAGGAAACATCCTCATCCACATAGCCTCCTCGTTATTCTCCGTCTCACCAAGGGTTCCCGCAATCTCGTAAAATTTTGTGAGATGTTGGAACGGGTCTTCATGGTCTAATCCTGAGAAGGGATTAGCATATAGAATTTGTAAGATCCCCGTCTTCATCTCGGTTTGCTTAATAGTCCGCGGTGTTTTCCCCAATTGTGCGAAACGGCGTGGACTATTATTACATGGCAACCCACGACCGCCTGAACCTCCAGGATCTTGATCTCCTGTTGCAGCCATTTGTAACTCTTGGCTTGGACTTGGACTAGATGAATGACTAGAAACAGAAGCTTCCTCTTGTTGCCTTTTCTTTGCTTGTTGCTTCTTTTTCCGATTCTTACTATTGTTTCTACGAGCTGTTCTCTCTATCTCGGAATCAAAAAGAAGTTGGTCCTCCAATACTTGACCTCGCATATACGATATCAACAATCTGACCACAAAGAATTAGCAAACAAGATGGATAAGGAATATTAGTTATATACATAAAAGAATTTTGTGCAAAATTGCTTAAAACCATAATTAAAGTTGCAATGATTATAATATCATAACTTTAATCCCCGGCAACGGCGCCATTTTGATGTTGGTCAAAAGTAAGTATCGTTTTTTATATCGTTCCACAGGGATTAATGTGATTTCATAAACCGTTCAACGTCGATTATCGTTTTAAGTTAGGGTTTAACCTTTTGTTTTATACTACACTACTCAACATTTTAAAAACATAATAAATAAATAGTAGAGTAATAGGACAAAGAAGGTGTTAGGATTAACTTTCATCAATCAAACATCGTTTGTATTCGATTGATCATAAATACGGATTCTAGCTTTTTCTTATATATGACATTATTACGTATTGCTCAACAACATCATTGATTTCCCAAATGACGTCGTGATATCGATTGTATCATTTAATCGATGATTTCTCCATCTATTAAACGATTCAAAAGCTTTACGATCCAATACTATAATGTAATTATCAAAACCAAATCCCATTTCTAGAATTTCTTATCTTGATAGAATAACATTCTAAACCTAGATTCAAAAGTCTTTTTCAACAACATTTAAATCAAACATAAGATTGAAAAGCAAGAAGAAATTCAATGGTATATAAAAATGCTAGAATCATATATTTAATAACCAAAAGTTTACAACATGGAATGATTGATTACCTATTAATCCCAACAAAGGAGATTAGTTGATCATTGTCATGACAACTATTGCAAAATAAGAAAGGAAGATGAAGATATAGTAGAGCTTGATGTCTCAAAGCTTCTCAATGTCTTCTTCAATCCAAATCAATTTGCTATTTGAAGTTTTTCTCCTTCTATGCCTATTCTCTCTCTTAGATAACTAATATTTTTAGCTCTGGAAATTGAAAATTCTGATAAAAAACTATCTATCTTGAAATGAGCTTCAAAATCTATTTATATGCTGAAAAAATGTTCGCTCGCTACAAGCGACCAGCCTGTCGCTTGTAGCGAGGAAGTCAACTGGCCAATGGATGCTCTCCACGTCATCACCAAGCATTAAACCGCCCTCTAGTCGCTGTAGCGACAAGGTCTGTCGCTACAAGCGATGGATCATTGAAATTCCCTGCCTAGGCTCGCTTCAAGCGTCCAGTTCATCGCTTCAAGCGATGAACCCTTGTAAATCCCTGCCTAAGCTCGCTTCTAGCGATGGAAGCTGCGCTTCAAGCGATGAAACACTGGAAATCCCTGCCTATCCTCGCTACTAGCGATGGCTTCTGCGCTTGTAGCGATGGCATCAAGAAAAGCTTCATTCTTTTGCATCAATCAGGTCCAAGCATGTATTTCCTGCATAATCACATGGGGTAAGGCTTAGGATCTCAATTATTGCATTTTTAACACAAATATGCTCTAATCCTAAGGTAACTTGTAAAACAAGTAATCATAAGTGCCCTAAAATGTATCAAAATATAACAACTTTTAGGCACTTATCAGCTAGCTTACCCTCGAAGTTCAAGAGCACGATAACTATTGGGACTTGATGCGGAAGATACTCATCACAATCACCACCTCTTTTATGTATAACATAATCGATCAGACTTCGAGATAATATACATTCCACTCTTTTACTATAATTATTTCTATATTTAATGTTCCATGTGAATGTTATTTTTGTTCGAATTTGTAAACGTTTTTATTGACTATCGGTCATGTGATACTATACACGAGGTTATTTTCTTTGGTACCTTGAACCTTTTCAAGCCACCCTTATTAATATTATTTTCTTTTGTTAACCCCCTTTGAGCCTCCATGCAATAACTTTTTTTGTTGTTACTAACACTACAAGAAAACTTGATTTTAGCCTCAGATTTTAGCGTCGACCACCGACACCGACGCAAATAGCGTCCACTTAGAGTCGGCCGAACTCACTCTACATGTATATACGATTTTAGTTTTTTTCTAAATAATATTAGAGTCGGCCTAACCGAGGCAACACGTTAGGGGACCCACATATGACTTTTTAGGACAAAATTAGAGTCAGCCTAGCCGACGCTAGTCTATTTACTAATAAAAATTTAATTTATATATAATTATTTAAGTTATCTCTCTCTCTTTTTCCTTCATTTTTCCCTTTCACACTAAGAATCAGATCCCCTTTCATTCTCCTTCCTCTCTCACGTGTTCCTCATTTCCTTCTTCACTTGACCCATTTCAATAATTCACATGCAAACTCAATTTCACTTCCCTCATGAAAGATTGACCTAGAATCAAACTTCAAAAAATTACTTACTTTCATTTTCTCCCCCAAACCAAGCCTTACCATCAATCCACCAGTTGGGGTTTTGTTTGAACTCAAGCTTAAGTTCATGCATGTTGGAATGAAACTGATTATGGCTTAATTTGTAATTAGAAGCAAGAAGTGGAGGAAAGAAGCAAGATTGAAGCTTGGGGTTTGGTTTTTCTTGAAGTTTTACAAGGTAATCATATAAGTTGTTTTAAGAAGTTAAATTATAGCTTAATGTTGTTTTATGTTGGTGTTGGAATTGATTGTGAGGTTAAGCTGTTATGGCTGAGTTTTATGGAATTTTGGGTCAAAATTCGTATGGCATATATGTGATAAATTTTGCATAACTCTTGGAATATAGGTCATATGCTGATGAGTTTGAATCCAATGCAAAGAAGACGAAATTCCCTACGGTTTAGACACAAAAATTATCAAATTTCATTAAGTATAGTAGGAGAAAAGCTACCTGCAAGTTTGAGAAAAGTTTCAGTCCGGTTTCTGTACCAATACCCACTATTTTGTTAAAATGAACCAATTGGATGGTTAAACCTCAAAATAAAAATTACATCTGTAATCTTAACACCCTAAGCTTTCCAACGAGTGATCGTTTGCTCAAAACGGACATCGTTTGATAAAATGATAAAATTGGTTCTTTGCTTAGGAGTGTTTTTATTTCTCTTTCTGGTTTTCAATGAAACTGGTTGTTCTCGTCTATGTTTGCGATTCAAAGATACCTTGTTTTTAGTTCTTTATGTGTCCATTGTGCAGGTTGATGCTCTAGAGGATTTTAAGGCATCTCATTTTGAGATCATTGAACAGCAACATATTGTGAATGAATTAAGGTACTTGAATTAGAATCAAATGCATAGTTGTTTGTTATCCATCAAGCTTATATACCTATTGTTTGGAAAGTTTCCCTACTTTATCAATATCTAAAAAATTGGGACAATTTGTAAGTGGATTCTTTTGTGACATGTTGTGAGAATAATGAGCTTTGAAACTACCGTTATATTTGATTCTTGGAGATATTATATGTTGTTTGGCATGATTGAAATATCGCTTAAGTAAAGAGAGTTGCATATATTGTATTCATTGTGCTTAAAATTTGGGAGGTTAAATCTTGTTATGCATAGAACATATTGACAACATAATAGTTCGTGTGTGTTTTTGTTTGGTGTGTGTTGTTATGTATTTCTGTTTTGGCTGTATAGCAGTGTTGCAGAATGCTATAAAAGCTGTTTTGGGGCTGAATTTAGGTGTAGCTACTTCGCTCATGTAAGACTATGTTTCACTGTTGTTTGTTTTGTTGTGGTGCTGCATATATACGATCCTGTGTATTGTGGCCTGTTTGGTTTTCCCTATATGCCGTTCAAAAAAAATTACTCAGCCGATGTGACAGGAAGGTTTTCATTTTCATTTACAAAGGCAGGTTTTGTTGATTGAAAAGAAAACAAAAAGGATATGGTGTCTAAGACTAGTTTGAATATAGAACAAATTGGTGTCTCTAATTATGGTGCCAATGATTAGTTTCCGTCTTTTAATATAGTGAACTTTCTCAAATTGTTGTTATGGATTTCTTCAGCAGTATAGTTGATAAATTGAGACTTTTTCGTCAAATAATCATAATGCTTATTTTGCATTTTCTATCTTTTGTATCTTGCAGCATGTTTTATTTCTCCAGAGATAGATGTAGCTCATTATGCGGCAGCCTCTGCTTGTGAAACATAAGTATTTTTACTGATTAAATTTAAATTTTATGGCAACACTAAATGGAACTGGAGGTTTCTTATGTGATGTATTAGTGACATAAATGTTCATTTCAGCTTGCTTATCATGAAACTTTGATCCTATGCATTTGAAACAATACTTGCTTTTAGTGACATAAATGTTCATTTACTTTGATTATTTTCCATTAATATTTCTACTCTAGTTAGACTGACATTTGTTACAAGATAGCAATTGCAACGAGATCCTCGTATGGGAAGTACTTGTTTCACAAATTAGTTACCTAAAGTCATTAGAGTCTGCATCTTGAAGTTTTTCTTCACAAATTGAATGAGTTGCATTCAAGTGACTCTATGTCCCCATGTTTTTATATTATGCATATTGTCGATGTTGTGCAGCGGTTGGTGCTTTGGGTTTTGATCTTCCGGAGGCTCGGCTATGCTTGGTCGTGCATTAGTGTTCATTTTCGGTAGTGTTGCTTGCAAAGTTCATTTTTAGGGGTGGATGCATAACTATTTGTGTTGCAGGTATGGTGTATTCTTTTGGAGTATATCTATTGGGAGTTCTTTTTGATTGAGATTATTGCCTTTCATTTGTAGTGTTCTGAAAGAGAGGAACTGAAAACCTCATTTCTCAATTGTCTTTGTTAGTTTCAACTTTTCATGTCAATTTATCATTCCCTTATTCAAACATCATTGTCTCTAAAATAATCAACAACTCTCTTGGCATCCAATTCAAAATCAACGTTTGGGAGTTGTAATTCTTGAACCCACTCTATTGTGTATGACGTCCCCAATGCTTCCCCTACAACCTTATCACAAATGGGACTAGTCCACATCATCTTGGCTTTCACAAAATTCTCGTTGTCGTCTCGAAGACACATGCCAAATTCAACATGGTTTAGAGAATCCGAAAACGACGAATCCACATTGCACTTAATCCTTCAAAGACTCGGTTTTTGCCACCGGGGCTGAGATTGCAGCGCTGTAGCACTTCTACCATCTGGTATATTCCCTGCATTCTGCACAGCAGAAGCAGTGGTGTCCATCCCTTGCTTACTCCTGCAGTTGTTTGCAGCTCGCCATCCAAACAGCAATTGTCTCGCACGTTCAATCACCCCCTGACAGTTTTCGGAAACATTTTGCTTGTGACAGATTCTGCACTAAAGCAAATATAGTCTTTTCTACTGTGTTGTTTTCTTGCATTGCTGCTGTCATGTCATTCAAGAGGTGACTAAAGCAAATATAATATCTGATACTATGTTGTATTCTATGTTTGTTTGTATTCTATATGGTCAAAAAGAATTTCAGAAGCTGATTTGTGAAAGAGAGATTTGTATAAGCTATTAAATTTAAAACTGAGATATGTTTTTGCTTAGGTTAGTTGTTTGTATATAGGCAATGCTATGTAAACCTGGGCAGTTTCAATTTGTAAGAACTATTTTATTTTTCTTAATTATGTTACCTTCTCTAAATTAATTAAAATTGCCTTTGGAAATGGTTAAGTTCTTTCAATTTTGTTTTTCAAATCAAGGTTCTAGCAAATTGATTGTCGTGGTGATACAACACAACAACTCATTCTAGTACAATAAAGTGGTACTTATGATTCCCTTTACTCTTTTCCTTTTTATGAGATCCATTTAGTAACCTTAATTTCTTTAATTATTGGTTTGTTTATTTCTCTAAACTATAGTTAGTTCATATTTAAAACAAACATATTGCTTGAGATCCTTGATTGATTATTTCATTGATTCACACTTGTCAAATTTAAGGACAGATTCCTAGATCCTTGATTCATATTCATAGTTATCAAGTTTTTTTACCTTATGAATGTACACCATATCCCACTACATGATATATTTACATTGCAAGATATCCCCTTTTCCCTTCTTTTAGACTTGAAAGATTAATGATGTTCTAATTTTACTTAATATCATGTATGCTTTACTTATAGTCCTTTGAATGGTGATAGTTTTCATTATAAAAGAAAATCTTAGTTTTGGGTTAAAGTTCAGTTTGTGAATTTTAAAGTTAATTATTGTGTTGATTATTTTGCTTTGATTTATTTTGGAATTACTTCTCTTTAGTGTCCGATACGCCTACACAGCTCAAGTAATGTGTTTTTTTTTTCAAATGTTGAATTTAGCGTCGGTGAAGCCGACTCTCCAGGATATAGTTGACTTTTTTGATGTTGACTCTAGAGTCGACTAATCCGACGCTATATGATTTTGTTGACTTTTCAAGAGGTGCCTAATTTAGCGTCGGAGGAGATTAGAGTCGAATTTTAACTCGGTCCGGCCGACTCTATCTTAGCCTCGGATGGCAGACAGCCGACGTTACCCGGTAGCTTCAACTTTTTTAGCCTGCCCCCGACACCGACGCTAAATCACTGTTAGCGTCCGTTTTTACCCTGTTAGAGTGGGTTTCTGGCCGATGCTAAAACACAGTTTTCTTGTAGTGTAAGTGACGAGTAATGTCACAAGTTTTGAACCTTAATGACATCTACTTGATTTCTTTTGGAGTTAGATAAAATGTTTTATAACTTGGTATATGATTTGAAACTAAGTTTAGGGTTTCTCTTTGGAATCACCAACATCTTAAGTTTGGGGGTGGGGAAACAGTAGAACTTCTTTATAAAAAAAATGGAAAAAATGTAGTTAAACCATATAAATATGGGTCTACTAAAAAAACAGAAAAAGAAAAAGAATCAAGAGCCAAAAACATCACAAATTTTGGTCTCTTCAAAAAAATTACTATTATAAGAAAAAGAAAAATATAAAAGTTCTATTTGGACCCATTTTGTTTTGATTTGAGGAAAGAATGTGGAAATTCTTAAATGTTTAATAGGAATTCATAGGTTTATTGTTGGTGTAAGCCCTAGAGGCCAATAGTTTATGTTAAACTTATGATATGTATCATGACTTTTATAATTAAATAAAATAATGCATTCTTTATTGTATTCGTTATAAGATTAATAATGTCCCTAGAATAGATAGTTCATGTGATGAAACATTAAATAAGGCTTAATCGTGAGATTGCATTAACATAAAGAACACTATTATTAAAAGTATTTGTAGTCGAGTTTTATTATAAATTAGGATATATAATAGTAAAGCATAGAGACTATTATGTATGTAGACTGATGACCACGTCTTACGGGTCATAGATATGAGATGTTAAGTCTATACATTGGTATGAATATTAGGGATAATATTTATACTGAATTGACCCACCATGA
The DNA here is from genome assembly GCA_018208015.1 of Medicago ruthenica. Classification (NCBI taxonomy): domain Eukaryota; kingdom Viridiplantae; phylum Streptophyta; class Magnoliopsida; order Fabales; family Fabaceae; genus Medicago; species Medicago ruthenica. The sequence continues at coordinate 49,344,334 of CM031377.1, read as the reverse complement.
GAATACTACATAGTATGTTATGAAAGTGTCATAAGATATTCTCATAGTGATTATAGTGTATACCACTCTTAGACATGAAACCACTATGATCCCAAGATGTGGACTCAAGTGCTTTATTGTCATTCAAATGTTATCTGTAACAGGATAACTATAAAGTTTGTTAATGGGCAGTCGACGAATCATGCCCTCCTGCATGACAGTAGATATATCTTTAGGCCTCTTGATGAAATATGACTGTAAAATTGCATGGTCATGCCGAATTAAGTCAATATGAGTTATTGAACTTATTCGTTACTAATTATATTTCGGGATCAAGAAATATAAATATTGAACTATACAAGGGTGACATAATATATGTATTGTGTTCAATATAGATATAAAGGGCAAAGGGGTGATATACACATGAACATTATCATGGAAAATGTTTCATCAGATCAATTGACTTTCTTGTCACTTGGATAGAAATGATGTATTGCTAGATACTGTTCACTGTTTATAATATTAAATATAAAATTTAATAGTATTACCAACGTTACAAGAACATATAGGGTCACACACAAAAAACAGTTAAAATGAGAGATATAAGTAAGATTTATAGCTTGGGGTGAAATTAGCATATGAAGCTAATTAGTTAGCAAAGGCTAATGGGTTACTGGGCTTACAGAAGTCCAATAATGATTACTTGACTTGCATAGCACACAAGTAGTTCTATAAATAGAACCTTTGTGTTGAAGTTAGAGACACTACTTTACACAAACCCTAAAACTGCAATCCAAACCCTAGTTCTCTCTGAACCTCTGATCACTTGGCTAGCACCGTGAACCAGATGAGAGATGTTCGTGTGGACGAGTAGAGACACTGCTACGTTGCTTTGATGTGATTGAAATCTTTTTCTGCACTTCAAGAGGTAACAATTTCATCACTGATTCATGTCAAATTCCTAATAATCCAAGAAAGAAAATCGAAAATTTTAATTTCCGCTACCTTTATGATCATGATTTCCCTTCAGTGGTATCAGAGCCAATTACGAAACCATGAATTGGATTGTTTTGTTTACAACTTTATGTTTTAATTCGATTAAACATATTGAATAAAATTAAATAATAAATAGAAATTAAAATTGGCATCACACCATGTTTCTGTGCATGGATGTTCGATTTGTTTGAAGCTTCGGAATCCGAATTTGGTGAAGCATCAATATATCGACCATCTTTATCGACTAAAACATGTCAATCGATCTTATATATATATATATGTGTGTGTGTGTGTGTGTGTGCGCGCGCGCGCGTGCGACATAAGTATATATGATATACTAGTTTTGATCGTTTGCTAATTAAGTCGTATGATCGTTGTGCATATTGAATGATTGTTGTTTGAAGCTTCATAATCCATATCTGGTGAAGCATCAATACTTCGATCTTCATATTGAACAAATGATCAACGAACTTTATTTGGTGCGATCAAGTTGTTGCAATAGGGTTCATAATGGCGCAAGTGTTATGTCGTTATGATGATTCGATTAGGGTTTACAAAATTACGGTTTCGGTTTTCTAAAACGTATCAAGTGTTGATACGAAACACGGCAAACTCTGCGTAGTGTGATTAATCGCCGAATTTTAATTTAATTTATTTAACTAAAAGGTGTTAATAATAATAATAATAATAATAATAATAATAATAATAATAATAATAATAATAATAAAAGTGTGTTTGTTATTATTTTGTGAATGATTATAGCCTTAGTATTATTATTTTATTTGTTTGGATTTTGAAATATGGTCTGCGTGTTGTGCCTTCCTCTTGAATTATATATGTACGTTCTCTTCTCATCCACTCTCTCGTATGTAAAACGAGTTTCTCTTATATGTAATGTAATTAGAATACAAGAAGATAATAGGATCCATGACGTTCGAACAACCCTAAAATTTTAGCTTGGAGAAGCAAGGTCGTTTCTAGGACTAGTTTAGATTCTCTAGCTCATTGGTTTAAGAGAGTCATAACGTAAGGAAGCCATAATCATGTCACTTTATTTTGTATAATTATTATGCATGCTTGAATAATTAATATATATATATATATATATATATATATATATATATATATATATATATATATAAGCCGTGGTGAGGTGAGATCAAACTAAATAAACTAAAGTGACAAGTCTTCGCTTTGCTCCTTAAAAAAAAAAAAAAAGCTCAGTCTTCGCTCTTTTAACGTGTTTGTTTGCGTGGTGAGCATCCTTTGAAATTGAGGCTGAGTTTAACCTGGGAAAGCAGGTTTCCTTCCCAGCATGGGAAAGTGGAACCTGCACCCTAGATATAAAAATTTTATATTTAGACGGTGTAGATTCATCACCTGCTACTTGCTTTAAATATTTTTCCGGTTGTGACGGGTTGGCCAGATTTATTTGGTGACGACCGTCACCAAAAACGGACCGTGCAAAAAAAGCACGGACCGTGCTTTATTGTAGTTTTGTAAACGCACGGACCGCATCTAACAATAAAGCACGGTCCGTGCTTTTTTTGCACGGTCCGTGCTTTTTTTTGCACGGTCCGTGCTTTTCTTTTACACTCTTATATTTATATTTTTGTTTAGATCTGGAATACACGATTTTTATCATAGACTGTCTACACCATATTTTTTCCATTTCTCTTTTACACTCTTATATTTTTGTTTAGATCTGAAATTTTTTTCTTTTCTTGATCCGGAAACAATTGGTCGGATTTCCTCGCTCGCGCGTGCCCGCAAGCGCGCGCGCGCCCGTATTATAAGAGTGACTTAGAGGTTGAATTTTTTTCACGATTTTTTGCAGGCATGTTTAGGACATAAAAACAACATCGCCCACAAAAAACGAGAATTTTCCGACAAGAGACGGATTAAATATGAATTTTTTAAGCGCCAAAAACTCAAGAACGCGAAACAACAAAACATGCACCTAGAAAACGAATTATGAGCTGGTTTTTTGCAGATCCTCTATATGTATTTTTATAGAGGTGTCTGCAAAAAACCAGCTCAAAATTCGTTTTCTAGGTGCATGTTTTGTTGTTTCGCGTTCTTGAGTTTTTGGCGCGTAAAAAATTCATATTTAATCCGTCTCTTGTCGGAAAATTCTCGTTTTTTGTGGGCGATGTTGTTTTTATGTCCTAAACATGCCTGCAAAAAATCGTGAAAAAATTCAACCTCTAAGTCACTCTTATAATAAGGTCCGTACTTTTTTTGTACGGGTCGTGCTTTTTTTGCACGGGCCGTGCTTTTTTTTGCACGGGCCGTGCTTTTCTTTTACACTCTTATCTACTTTCAGCCTAAAGCCTTTTTTTTATAAATAAAAATAATCGAAGCAATTTTTTTGTTATTTTTTATAATTTCTTGACGGTCGTCACCAACACTGACGGTCTGCTTGTCCGTCTATTTTTAATTGGTGACGGGCGTCACACCTGGTGACGGCTAGACCGTCAGTAATTTTTTTATCAACATTTTTGTTTAGATCTGGAATATACGATTTTTATCATAGACTGTCTACACCATATTTTTTTCATTTCTCTTTTACACTCTTATATTTTTGTTTAGATCTGAATTTTTTTTCTTTTCTTGATCCGGAAACAATTGGTCGGATTTCCTCGCTCGCGCGTGCCCGCGAGCGCGCGCGCGCCCGTATTATAAGAGTGACTTAGAGGTTGAATTTTTTCACGATTTTTTGCAGGCATGTTTAGGACATAAAAACAACATCGCCCACGAAAAACGAGAATTTTCCGACAAGAGACGGATTAAATATGAATTTTTTACGCGCCAAAAACTCAAGAACGCGAAACAACAAAACATGCACCTAGAAAACGAATTTTGAGCTGGTTTTTTGCAGACACCTCTATAAAAATACATATAGAGGATCTGCAAAAAACCAGCTCAAAATTCGTTTTCTAGGTGCATGTTTTGTTGTTTCGCGTTCTTGAGTTTTTGGCGCATAAAAAATTCATATTTAATCCGTCTCTTGTCGGAAAATTCTCGTTTTTCGTGGGCGATGTTGTTTTTATGTCCTAAACATGCCTGCAAAAAATCGTGAAAAAATTCAACTTCTAAGTCACTCTTATAATACGAAATATGAATTTTTTACGCGCCAAAAACTCAAGAACGCGAAACAACAAAACATGGACCTAGAAAACGAATTTTGAGATGGTTTTTTGCAGACACCTCTATAAAAATACATATAGAGGATCTGCAAAAAAACCAGCTCAAAATTCGTTTTCTAGGTTGTGACGGGTTGGCCAGATTTATTTGGTGACGACCGTCAACAAAGAAAACGCACGGTCGTGTATTACAAAGCACGGACCGTGCGTTAATTTTTATTCTAGATTTTAATTGAAAAAACCGTGCGCATTAAAAAAACGGACCGTGCAAAAAAAGCACGGACCGTGCTTTATTGTAGTTTTGTAAACGCACGGACCGTGCTCTTCAAATTTTAACAAAGTTTGGACCGTGCTCTTCAAATTGAAAACTAAAGTTTGTGTTTTTTTTAACAAAGTTTGTTTTCTTTTTTTAAAAAAAAGCAAAATTTGTTTCTTGTTATCTTCAAATTTAAACAAAATTTTGTTACCTATAATAATGGTCCCATAAAGAGTTAAAATTCTATAAATAAGATGAGTAGTAATTGTTAAAAATATAATTATAAATATAATTATGGTAAATTTTAAATATAATTATATATTAAATTTTAAATAAGAGGAAAAGCACGGACCGTGCGTTTACAAAACAACAAAAAAAGCACGGTCCGTGCTTTTTTGCACAGTCCGTGCTTTTAATGCACGGTTTTTTATTAAAATCTAGAAAGAAAAAAAAAAGCACGGTCCGTGCTTTTTAATACACGACCGTGCTTTTTTTTTTTTGGATTTACAGGTATGGACTGCCACCTGTGGGTGCAGGTCCCACTTTCCCATGCTGGGAAGCAATCCTGCTTTCCCAGGTTAAACGCAGCCTGAAATTGAAAGCACGCAATTCAGGCTGCGTTTAACCTGGGAAAGCAGGATTGATTCCCAGCATGGGAAAGTGGGACCTGCACCCACAGGTGGCAGTCCATACCTGTAAATCCAAAAAAAAAAAAGCGCACGGTCGTGTATTAAAAAGCACGGACCGTGCTTTTTTTTTTCTTTCTAGATTTTAATAAAAAACCGTGCATTAAAAGCACGGACTGTGCAAAAAAGCACGGACCGTGCTTTTTTTGTTGTTTTGTAAACGCACGGTCCGTGCTTTTCCTCTTATTTAAAATTTAATATATAATTATATTTAAAATTTACCATAATTATATTTATAATTATATTTTTAACAATTACTACTCATCTTATTTATAGAATTTTAACTCTTTATGGGACCATTATTATAGGTAACAAAATTTTGTTTAAATTTGAAGATAACAAGAAACAAATTTTGCTTTTTTTTAAAAAAAGAAAACAAACTTTGTTAAAAAAAACACAAACTTTAGTTTTCAATTTGAAGAGCACGGTCCAAACTTTGTTAAAATTTGAAGAGCACGGTCCGTGCGTTTACAAAACTACAATAAAGCACGGTCCGTGCTTTTTTTGCACGGTCCGTTTTTTTAATGCGCACGGTTTTTTCAATTAAAATCTAGAATAAAAATTAACGCACGGTCCGTGCTTTGTAATACACGACCGTGCGTTTTCTTTGTTGACGGTCGTCACCAAATAAATCTGGCCAACCCGTCACAACCGGAAAAAAAGTTAAAGCAAGTAGCAGGTGAATTTTTTCACGATTTTTTGCAGGCATGTTTAGGACATAAAAACAACATCGCCCACAAAAAACGAGAATTTTCCGACAAGAGACGGATTAAATATGAATTTTTTACGCGCCAAAAACTCAAGAACGCGAAACAACAAAACATGCACCTAGAAAACGAATTTTGAGCTGGTTTTTTGCAGACACCTCTATAAAAATACATATAGAGGATCTGCAAAAAACCAGCTCAAAATTCGTTTTCTAGGTGCATGTTTTGTTGTTTCGCGTTCTTGAGTTTTTGGCGCGTAAAAAATTCATATTTCGTATTATAAGAGTGACTTAGAAGTTGAATTTTTTCACGATTTTTTGCAGGCATGTTTAGGACATAAAAACAACATCGCCCACAAAAAACGAGAATTTTCCGACAAGAGACGGATTAAATATGAATTTTTAATGCGCCAAAAACTCAAGAACGCGAAACAACAAAACATGCACCTAGAAAACGAATTTTAAGCTGGTTTTTTGCAGATCCTCTATATGTATTTTTATAGAGGTGTCTGCAAAAAACCAGCTCAAAATTCGTTTTCTAGGTGCATGTTTTGTTGTTTCGCGTTCTTGAGTTTTTGGCGCGTAAAAAATTCATATTTAATCCGTCTCTTGTCGGAAAAATCTCGTTTTTTGTGGGCGATGTTGTTTTTATGTCCTAAACATGCCTGCAAAAAATCGTGAAAAAATTCAACTTCTAAGTCACTCTTATAATACGGGCGCGCGCGCGCTCGCGGGCACGCGCGAGCGAGGAAATCCGACCAATTGTTTCCGGATCAAGAAAAGAAAAAAATTTCAGATCTAAACAAAAATATAAGAGTGTAAAAGAGAAATGAAAAAAATATGGTGTAGACACTCTATGATAAAAATCGTGTATTCCAGATCTAAACAAAAATGTTGATAAAAAATTACTGACGGTCTAGCCGTCACCAGGTGTGACGCCCGTCACCAATTAAAAATAGACGGACAAGCAGACCGTCAGTGTTGGTGACGACCGTCAAGAAATTATAAAAAATAACAAAAAAATTGCTTTCGATTATTTTTATTTATAAAAAAAAGGCTTTAGGCTGAAAGTGGATAAGAGTGTAAAAGAAAAGCACGGCCCGTGCAAAAAAAGCACGGCCCGTGCAAAAAAAGCACGGCCCGTGCAAAAAAAGCACGGTCCGTGCAAAAAAAGCACGAACCTTATTATAAGAGTGACTTAGAGGTTGAATTTTTTCACGATTTTTTGCAGGCATGTTTAGGACATAAAAACAACATCGTCCACAAAAAACGAGAATTTTCCGACAAGAGATGGATTAAATATGAATTTTTTACGCGCCAAAAACTCAAGAACGCGAAACAACAAAACATGCACCTAGAAAACGAATTTTGAGCTGGTTTTTTGCAGATCCTCTATATGTATTTTTATAGAGGTGTCTGCAAAAAACCAGCTCAAAATTCGTTTTCTAGGTGCATGTTTTGTTGTTTCGCGTTCTTGAGTTTTTGGCGCATAAAAAATTCATATTTAATCCGTCTCTTGTCGGAAAATTCTCGTTTTTTGTGGGCGATGTTGTTTTTATGTCCTAAACATGCCTGCAAAAAATCGTGAAAAAATTCAACCTCTAAGTCACTCTTATAATACGGGCGCGCGCGCTCGCGGGCACGCGCGAGCGAGGAAATCCGACCAATTGTTTCCGGATCAAGAAAAGAAAAAAATTTCAGATCTAAACAAAAATATAAGAGTGTAAAAGAGAAATGAAAAAAATATGGTGTAGACAGTCTATGATAAAAATCGTGTATTCCAGATCTAAACAAAAATATAAATATAAGAGTGTAAAAGAAAAGCACGGACCGTGCAAAAAAAAGCACGGACCGTGCAAAAAAAGCACGGACCGTGCTTTATTGTTAGATGCGGTCCGTGCGTTTACAAAACTACAATAAAGCACGGTCCGTGCTTTTTTTGCACGGTCCGTTTTTGGTGACGGTCGTCACCAAATAAATCTGGTCAACCCGTCACAACCGAAAAAAAATTTAAAGCAAGTAGCAGGTGATGAATCTACACCGTCTAAATATAAAATTATTATATCTAGGGTGCAGGTTCCACTTTTCCATGCTGAGAAGGAAACCTGCTTTCGCAGGTTAAACGCAGCCCGCAATTCAATTTTCAAAGACCCAAGTATGTTCCAACAACGTAGAAGTACTTTTCCATACACATAGGACAATAATTATCTGATTTCACATTTGAATTTTTCTTTTTGATAGAACTCTCGTTCATAGTATTGATTAAACTAATAGAATTTTTTTTTCTCATAGCAGTTTGAATGTGTTTTGCTTTTGTGGACTTAATTTTTCCACGAAGACTCACTTTTGACTTTTGTTTCATATTTTATAGCTTGTACTACTAGTTTTGTCTTTTATTTGTTGTGAGGTTATTTTTGTTGGATCGAAGTATAAGTGATTAGTATAATTTTTTGTCCTTTGACATCGCATATGAAATGTTACATTTTGATTTTTCACTATTTTTACATTGAAGAAAGCCTCTCTTATTACAAATTCAATTTCATCACAACTTCAACGAATGCGCAACATTTTTATCATTATTCTACAATTTTTTCTTATTCTTTTGACTTATCCCGTTTATGTTAAATTAAACATAACAGTAAAATACTCCGATAAATATAAATAGAACTATTAATTTATTTAATAAAATATGACAATTAAAGATAAATAAACATGTTATAAAGATAAACAAGTTGTTCCCATGAAACTTAGTTAAATAGTTGTAGGATAGATCTTTAACCACTTTTGTTTTTAGGGAAAATCTTTAACCATTATCGAACGAGGCTAAATCTAGAATTAGTGTGTGTATGGACTAATTTTTCTATGCTGAAAAATTCTCTATACGCATTGCTTACGGCTATGTAATCCCTTACGTCATTTTTTGACATTCATGTTGTCAGAATTTTCTTAGACCACTTACAATGGTGTAAACCATTCAACACCCTTCAACACACACTTTTTCAATTCCCAACACTCCACATCATTTTCTCTCTCTTCCACATAATAATTCAACACACCATTCAACACATACCCTCTCCAATGGTTTTTTCATTCAACACTCTACCCCACCACTCACTCTACCCCACCATTTTTTATTTCATATTCTTATTTAATTTTATATTTTGTTTTTATAATTACATAAATTACAAACTAATTTAATTATAATTAAATTAAAATAATAAAAACTTAACAATTTATTTTTTAGTGTTTTTGTAAAAACAAAATTTATTTAAATAATTAATTTTTATTTTCTTAAATTAAAATGCAATACAATACATTAAACACGCGGCACACAAATAACTTAAAATGCAAGACAACAAATTAAGCACACGACACAAGTAACTTAATTAGTACGATACAAATTATCTTTAATCATGAAACATTCCAAACTTTTCCCATATGTGATTTACTAGATCTGCTTGCAATTCGCGATGAACATTTGGATCACGCAATTCGGATCTAGCATGCACATGATTTGCAAAAGCGGGTAACACCTCGGTCGAGTATGGTTGCGGTGTACTAGATCCACTTGCCTCAGATTGCTCAAAATCGGTCCAACGTTGAGCATATGTATCTCGTTCATCCTCAACAATCATATTATGTAATATGATGCATGACCTCATGATGATACCCAAATCGTCTATGTCCCACAAGCGAGCTGGTTCACGGATGATTTTAAATCGAGCTTGAAGCACTCCAAATGCACGTTCGATGTCCTTCCGACATCCCTCCTGAACTTTTGCAAATAACTTATCGGGTTCACTTTGAGGAAGTCTGATCGATTTGACGAAAGTTGGATAAGAAGGGTAGATACCATCAGCTAGATAGTATGCCATGTTATAGGGACGTTGATTCACAAAAAAATTCACACTTGGAGCCTTTCCTTGTTCCACATCATCAAACACTGGTGACCGGTCTAGAACATTTATATCGTTCAACGTTCCCGGACATCCAAAAAAGGCATGCCAAATCCATAGATCATGAGATGCAACTGCTTCAAGAATAACTGTGGTGGTTCCCTTATCCCCCCCTAGCAAATTGACCTTCCCATGCTTTAGGACAATTTTTCCACTCCCAGTGCATGCAATCAATACTCCCGATCATCCCTGGGAACCCCCGCATTTCACTTACATGTAGTATTCTTTGCATATCATCTTGGGTTGGTGCTCTCAGGTACTCTTGCTCATACAATCGTATGATTCCTTTACAGAATCTACGTAAGCACTCCAATGCTGTAGTACCTCCTATTTTGATGTATTCATCGACCGCATCTGCTGCCACACCATATGCTAGCATTCGCATTGCTGTGGTACATTTTGCTAACGGTGATATACCTTCTTTATTGGCTGCATCAACTCGTTGGGTGAAGTAGTTATCACTACTTGAAAGGTCCCCAACGATTCGAAGGAAAACATGTTTTTGCATCCGGTACCGACGACGAAACATTGCATCGTCATATGTAGGCTCATTGGCAAAGTAGTCGTCAATTAGTCTTTGGTTTGCCGCTGGATGATCTCTATTGAGATATTTTCTACTACGAGGTGCACTATCTTCCAATATTTTGTTTCGACGCTCTCTGAATCGGCTGGCCATATAAGTTTCTTCCATTTCACATTTTTGTTTGTAGGCTGCGATATCAAAAGGATATTCTGATGGATCCATTAATAGTTTTTTGTGATATTTTGAAGTAGATTGAATGATATTTGGGATATTGGTGATTCAATGTATGTATCTATGAGTCCCTATATACAAGTACATTAAGTGGTGGACATTGACGGATTCGAAATAAGTTATTGTATTGAGTTAATACTCAGATAAGGATTGGGTGGTACATATTCAAACACAATAATTTCCAAACATTAAAGCCAAAAGTCACGGACAATTATTAAAGCAAACACAACAGATATCACTGACAATTATTAAAGCAAACACTACAGCCAAAAGTCACGGACAATTATTAAAGTAAAGTGAATAGATATCACTGACAATTATTAAAGCAAACACTACAGCCAAAAGTCACGGACAATTATTAAAGCAAACACAACAGATATCACTGACAATTATTAAAGCAAACACTACAGCCAAAAGTCACGGTCAATTATTAAAGCAAACACTACAGATATCACTGACATTTATTAAAGCAAACACTACAGCCAAAAGTAACGGACAATTATTAAAGCAAACACAACAGACATCACTGACAATTATTAAAGCAAACACTACAACCAAAAGTCACGGACAATTATTAAAGCAAACAGTGGGGACTTGATTGAAATTTGATTGAAATTACTTGATTGAAATTAATCAACGGACAATTTGCTTCCGATCATCGAGATTCTCCTCGGAACTTAGTTTTAGATACATTTTCATTTTCTTAGCATGAGTCTTTTCTTTCATCAATTGGTTAGCCTCCTGTTGCACTGACGCTATCTTGTCCAATCGTTCAAGCTCTTTCTCCTTGAATTGTTTGAATTCAGCCCACTCTTTATCCACCACCTCCAAGGCAGCTTTCTTACTTTTCTTTTTACCTTTTTTCTTAGCTGCCTCCCTACCCATTGGACGAGCAGTAGATCCTACAGAGTTTGAGCCACATGCATCACTGTCGTGAGATCTCTTGGATCCACTACTGCCTGAGCCAATATTTCCTACTTGACTACCATAACGTGGTTGATCACGGAGAGCGTGCCATTCTGCCATTAAAGTAAAGTGAATATTCTTCCCACTCGCGTATAATTCCTGCGCTTTTGCCAAAATATCATTCTCCGACCAACCGCTTCGTTGCATACGCTGAGCGCTTTCATAAGCGCCAATCCATTTATTCAGTATTTTGTTCATATAATTAAAACGGTTTCGGCATGCAACACCATCCCGCAGATGATCTAATGAGCAATGCTCATTACAATACTCAGCAATTTTACCCCAATATGTTTCACCTTTCTGATTTCTCCCAACAACACTGCTTGTTCCATATTTAATCCACCCACTAATTAGTACCAAATTTTGTTCAGTGTTCCATGCTGGTTGCTGGGCTTTCTTGCTCTTAGGAGTTGAATCCTCTGGATTTGGAGTGACTTCGTGACCACTTGTCATGCCACCAAGAGTTATTTGTGTTGAAAATTCAGGAAATTCAGGTGCACCAACACTCGGAAAGTTTTCATTTCCCATTGGCATATAACCACTAAACGGGGGTGTTTGAGATGGATATCCCATCATAGATCCATAATATGGATTAAAGTTTGGAACAGAGGATGGGTGGTTGAAATTTGGTGCAAAACCAAAATTATGCATGTTTTGAGGACGTTGGTTTGGAAATTGATTTGGATGTTGATAATTGTTGGGATTTTGGTAGCTAAATGGGTAATTAGAAGAATTCTGGGTGTTGAAATTATTATTATTGGGATCCATTTCACTCAAAAGAAGTTTAAAACTTCAAAAGGATAGCTAATAGAAGGATAGTAATAAGTTTAAGATACTGAAAAACTTGGTTTTTTTTTCTGTGTCCAAATGAAATGAACCAAGTCTCTATTTATAGAGGAAAAAAAATCATGAATTTTGGTAATTTTTTTTTTTAAATTAATTTACAATGAAATAATTGAGTTGAAATTATTAAGATAATAAAAATCCAGCGAGCCAATCAGAAAATGACACGTGTCTGCCATTATCACAAAAGCAACTTCTCTCTCTCTGCTTTCTGCGCTCACACGCCATTGTCTGCGCGTGTGGCACACGCGCCAGTTTGGTCCAATCTTCGAAAGCCACGTGGCGGTTCGGACAGGGTTCATATGTGTTGAAACCATTCAACATCTCTCTCCTCCAACTCATCATTCAACACCACAAAATTTCCCATTGCAAGGCTTCAACAGTTGAAAGGCTTCATTCAACACAACCATTGTAGTTGGTCTTAGTAGGAAAAGTATCACTGATTTTCTAGATCTTGACTTATGCAATATTTACTTCTCTCTAAATAGTACTCCATATATACAAGCACTTTTAAAAAAGAACCTTTTTTGTGTAAATAAAGTACTTATATATAATGAAGTACTTTATTTGGTATTCAAACTTTCCAACAAGATAAACTTTATTATACTTAATTTCTGACATAGTCCAGTTTATTAACCTATTTTTCATTTTCTGTATTTCTAATTCACTATTCTGATAATTATCTTGATCTATTATAGATTGTTCACTAGAAGGAAGGAAAATTAATGGTTGATGACTTCTACTCCTTATTCTGTCTAGAGCATGGCTTAGAAGAGACATGGTATCCTAATCTACGAAACAAATTATAAAGTTTTCAAAAAAAATGTGTTTAAATTTATTCTCTATCTCTCTCTCTCTCTCCCCCTTATAAGTTGTTTCTAGGTCGACTCTACAATGAGCTAAACCAACGGTTTCACTGCCCTCACTTAACGGGTCTGACTACCTGGACCACTCACTATTAAGTAGGTTATCACCTAAAAAAAACGGTCAGGGTTACAAAAAAGATAAACAATAAAGCTAAAACTTAAATTCTTTAAAACCTTAAAATAAGTTCAGTAAATTCAGATAAAAATATCTCAATCCAACCAGGCTCTGATACCAAGGATCGGAACGAGACGTCCAGATAAAAAAGTATTATCAAATTTAGCAACGGAAGGGGCTTTAAACATGGTAGAAATAACATAGTATGTGTCATTAGAAATAATATGAAGTTTTTCTAAAGGTGGAGTAATTGAGAATACTTTATATTGAGTATTTTCATAATTGATTAGCATATAATCAAATTCTGGATTAACAAAAACATAAACGGTTTTAAAAGACATGATTATGATGAAATAATCTTATTATGGGTTATGTAGCTATAATAGTAAAATATGCTTAGTAAAAATAATAAAACAACAAATAATGTATGGACAAAATTATGGATAAAGACATTTTATTTGCTTACAAGAGAGTTGTTTTCAGGGCTCCAAAATGCTCAAGAAGATGTTGAGGCTTTTTGTTTTCGAATGCCTAGAACTAATACTAACATTCCATTATACGGACAGTCACTCCAAATTAATTCTGAAGCAAACGTCCATGATGTAATCCAATTAATGCTGAAGGCTGCGCAGAAAGCCAATATTGCCTTATGTTTAGGGCAATTAGTTATTGCGGTAAATTTATTAAAGGTTTCCATAGCATATTCTGGAAATATATTAAGAGTAGGACCAACTAATTCAAACCATTTAATAAACCATGAAGGGAAATTTATTGATATATCTTTGGCAAACCACATGAACTAAGTGTGATTAAAAGGTTCTATAGGCAAGAAATAGTTCATTGCATCCATGTAATCAAAGTAATTATAATGCTGAGGGGCAAATCTTCTGGTGAAGGACCTTTATGTAAAAGGAGGTTGGTTCCATTCGGCAGGAGATATGACTTTGGTAATTTTAAATTTTGAAAAAGTAATTTTCGTTTTATCAACTGGATCATACTGATGAGTCAGAAATATAGATCTTGTATCCACTAAGATAAACTCATAAAATTTTCGGGTCTTTGATAATTCTTTAGGAACAAAAAAGTATCCTTCGGGAAGGATTCTTCTTGCTATATGTAAAATTGAAGCATTTTCAGAACAGTAATATGGTTCTAGAGGTACAATAGGTTCAGCTAGATTTTTAGTAATAAATACACTTTTGGCTGTAGGAGGAGTATAAAAGGCTAATTTTGAGGTATTAGATAAGGATGGTGAAGGGGTAATTCTTTGGGTGATATCTGAAGGTGACAATAAGAGAAATTTATTAGATGTAGTAGGTTTTGGTGACGTAACTTTGGTTAAGTATGATGGAGAACCTAATACTAAAGCTTTTTCTGGATTTTCTTTCTTGATAGGTAATGGAGGTCCATAGCTATCTCTAGGGTCCATTTTTACCCTGTAAAAATTCTCTAGTTAAGAAATCTGGTAAAGAGTTTTTAATACCTTCAATATGTTCAATATCAAAATCAAAACAAGACAGCAAAGATTGCCATCTGGCAAAAATATGTTTAGAAACCAAATTTTTAACATCTTTCTGTAAAACACTTTTAGCAGCTTTACAATCGGTTTTCAAAGTAAAATGTTTAGAAAACAAATCATCTTGAAATTTTGTAATACATAAAACAATGGCTAAATTATCTTTTTTAATAGTACTATAATTTAATTGGGCCGGAGACCAAGTACCAGAATAATATCTGACAACTTGTTCTTTTTCCGTTCCCGAAAGTAATTGTTTTAGGATACCTCCAAATCCAGCATCAGAGGCATCTTTTTCAACAATAAGATTGGCTTGAGGATCTGGGATTCCTAAACAGGGTAATTTTTTAACTAGTTGCTTTAATTGCTTCACACTGTATGACATATACGCATCCCAAATAGGAGGATTCTTCCCAAGTCTCTTGAATAATGGAGCACAAATAATTCTTAGGTTTGGTATGAAGTCTGAGACATAATTAAGACATCCTAAGAATCTTTGTAGTTGGGTCTTATCCTTTAATTCATCTGGGAATTTGCTAACAAATTCTTAAGACCTGCTAATAGGTGTATACATACCTTGACTAATATCAAAACCCAAAAATCTAATTTTAGATTGAAAGAGCTTCATCTTTCTTTCTGATAATACTAACCTATTATTTTTAATTAATTCATAAAATTGATTTAAATGTTGAATATGTTGGTTAATGGAATCTGAAAAGACTAATATGTCGTCCAAGTAAACTATAGTAAAATTTGAATAATTATTAAATATAGAGTTCATAATATTTTGAAACTCTGAAGGTGCATTCTTCAGACCTAAAGGTAACACGTTCCATTCATAATGTCCGAAGGGGACCACAAAGGCAGTTTTATACTTATCTTTTTCTTCTAATTGAATTTGATAATATCCTGACTTAAGGTCAAATTTAGAATAAATTGCTTTGTTATGAAGTCTATTTATCAAATCTTTTTTTATTAGGTATTGGATACCTAATCCATTGTAACGCTTGATTTAAAGATTTATAAGTAATGACTAGTCGAGGACTTCCCCTTTCTAATTATGTTGCGTTAATTACGTAAAAAGTTGAACAACTCCACAGAGATTTGCTCTATCTAATTAGACCTTTCTATAAATATTCATTTATTTCTTTCTTACAATAATCCAAATGCTGCTTATTCATTTGAATAGGCTTAGCTATGATAGGAATATCTTTTACATTAAAGGTAGGTTAGTAAGGTAAAGATATAACATGAGTTTTCCTTTTCCAGAACGCATTCGGCTGTTCTGAACAAAGATTATTAGCAAATTTAATTTTAATCTCATCAACCTGTTTTGAAACGACAGGAGATTGTAATTGTTCTTCTATCCTTTTAAAGCGTATTTCTTTATTTATAAAATTAATATGTTTTTTCTTATTATTAATAAGATTAATAAAATAAATTTGCTTTTCTTGTAAAGTATTAAGATCGCGTATTTTAGGAGGATTTAAAAAATTGAATTTATAGTATGTCCTAAAGCCTGAGTAGTAATGGAATCTTCATTAACAATTATAGGGTATAATAGTGATAAGAAAGGAGTTCCTAAAATAATATCTTTCATTAATATTTTTAACTAATAAGAATAAGATGTTATAACAGATTTTATCTTTACAAATCTTAGCAGAAGATAATTTAAAATTAACCTGTAATCTAGCGCCATTAGCTTCTCTAATTCTGGATTAACAAAAACATAAACGGTTTTAAAAGACATGATTAAGATGAAATAATCTTATTGTGGGTTATGTAGCGATAATAGTAAAATATGCTTAGTAAAAATAATAAAACAACAAATAATGTATGGACAAAATTATGGATAAAGACATTTTATTTGCTTACAAGAGAGTTGTTCTCGGGGCTTCGAAATGCTCAAGAAGATGTTGAGGCTTTTTGTTTTCAAATGCCTAGAACTAATACTAACATTCCCTTATATAGGAAGGATACAGACACGGACTTGAAAATAAATTACAACACACTTAGTTACTTTATACATAAGTGGCCGACAAACACAAATGCCACCTAAAGTATAGATAAAGCAAAAGTAAAGCAAGTGGCCCACAGTTGGCCTAAGAAAAGTACAATAATTGAATAATTCAAAATACAATAATTGAGAACGAATAATTCAAAACTATATATATATATATATATATATATATATATTTATATATATATATATATATATATATATATATATATATATATATTTCCGCGTGAACTATTAGTCTTCAAATCTATTGTCCTTCGTTTATGTTTGCAAAAACAGCTTATGATAAGGAACTTAGTACTAGTAATCTTATGAGTCAAAGGAAAAAAAATGGTGATCTTACATACATTTGGTCAAAGGGAGGCCACTTTACATTTCCTTCAACTTGCAATTAATTTAATAGACTTTTCTTGTTGACTTCCGATTTTGTTGAAAAAAGAATTCTGGCTCTAACTGTAAAAGAAACAATCCTGGCTCTATATATAGAAGTAGATATTAGCAAGAAATATATCAATAAGCCAAAAACAGTTATTTGAGTAAAAAATTGAAGCGCTAAGATGGCATCAAATCAGGAAAATGTGAAGCTTTTTGGAATGATGGCAAGTCCATTTGTGAGCAGGGTGGAGATTGCTCTAACATTGAAGGGAGTTGAATACAAATATGAGTTAGAAAAGGCAGGGAACTTGAGTGATACACTCAAAAAATACAATCCTGTTTATAAGAAAGTTCCTGTATTAGTTCACAATGATAAGCCCCTATCAGAGTCACTTGTGATTATTGAGTATATTGATGAGACTTGGAAACAAAATCCTATCTTGCCTTCTGATCCTTACAAAAGAGCCTTGGCTCGTTTCTGGACCAAGTTCATAGATGATAAGGTAAACCCAATCTTCTATTCTTTTTGTTGTGTAATTAAAATTAGACTTGTATTCGGGGGTATCAGTGGATTATTCAACGAAACGAAGAGCAGATGACTTATATATGCATGTGGATACTCATACTCATTTATGTTTTTGGCGATGACATAACAATAACAAATACTCACCCATAGAGGTGTCAAATGGACTGGTCCGGTTTGAGAGACCCAACTATATAAATGGGTCAGTCTGATCCAACCCATTTATAATTGGGTCGCAAATTTTAGAGTCTGGCCCGTGTGGGCCATGGGACAGCCCGGTCTGTCCCGTTTTAGTTTTATTTTTTCAATTTATTCACTATTTGTTATGTATTTTTTATATATTAGTTACTCACAACTATCTTTTTACTAAAATATGTTGGATGGACATAAAAGTGTAAATATTTTTACATTAACATTGAATACTAATTAAACTCTAGATTATTCCTTCAATTGAATCAAATTAATAATTTATGAGCTTTGAAATTTTAAAACTTTGAGCTAAATTCATTCATTTTTATTAAGTTTATTTATTTAAATATTTTTTTATTAATCAATTTTAAATTAGTTGATAATTTTTAAAAAAAATATACTATTTTTTTAACCAAAATCAAATGAAAATATTGATAATGGGCCGGCCCAAAGCCCGATGGACCAGCCCGGCCCCATTTTTATGTGGGCAAAAAAAATTCGAGTACATCTTAGGCTAACTTTTTGAGGTCTGACCCGGCCCAAAATGTGAGCTAATAGGCAGGGCTAATGCCCATTAGCCTTGCCCATTTTTTACGGCTCTACTCACCCAATCTTGAAATAAATGTCACATTTTCAAAAAAAACAATTGTGCAAAACTGAATGTCATTTTTCAATTTTTAATATAGTATACTTTGCTTCCAATTGTATCATCTAAATAAAAAAAAATGTGCATCCATCACAAGTCATTATATTTCACTTACGGTGATAGTGAACACATCAATATTTAAGAAGAATAATGTGGTAAAATTATTATCATTTTATTTATTTATAATTTTTGTGAAACAAACAAATGTGAAAGTTTCTTTCTTACTATTAACATACATAATTTTTATAATTACCTTAATTTTTGAAACCAGTGTTTAAGTGCTGCACGGAAAGCTGCTTTCACTATTGATGAGAAAGAACGTGAGAAAGGTATTGAGGAAACAGAAGAGACTTTTCAAATTCTTGAGAATGAGCTCAAGGGAAATTTCTTTGGTGGAGAAGAGATTGGAATTGTTGATATTGCTGCTGTCTTCATAGCTTTTTGGTTCCCCATTGTACAAGAAGCAACGAACCTGAAAGTGTTCACAAGTGAGAAATTTCCCAAGCTTTACAAATGGAGCCAAGACTTCAGCAACCATCCAGTTGTTAAGGATAAATTGCCTCCTAGAGAAGGACTTTTGGCTTACTTCAAAGCTCGTTATGAAAGCCTTCTTGCTTCAAAATAGATTACGTTAAGGTGATACATACTTAGGGAATTTAAGGAGAATTGTCTGGATTAATTGTTTATCATTTAGTTAATTTTATTTAAATTTTCATGTCAAATTAGATATATGCCACCTAGGATTTCTCATTGTTTAAAAGGTCTAGGATCTTGTCCTTGTTTACACTATTTTAAATTTTAATTAATAAATAAAGTCCTTATTCACATGAAAATAGCATGTCATCACTTTATAATTAAATCGATTTAATTTATAGTATGTTATCAACATTTTGATGCTTAGCTACACGTTGCACGTTCAGCTGATTATTTGTTTGCTCAGCAAGTAAGGTGATATGTTTGACCATATTGCACTGTTCAGACAATGATCCCCTTTTTATTAGGTTAAGCTAAGAAAATGAATATATCTATCTGCTACGAGTTTCTATATCACTCCAAAGAGTGTCTAATAATACTAACTAGAGTAGCATGAATAATAAAGGATAAAAACAGTTAAGGAAAACCATGTCGATAAGTAAAAACATTTTTTTTATTGATGAACATGTCAATAATAATCTTTACAATCGGTATTTCGAGACTTAGACTACCTATAAATCCTACACATACCAAATTGTTGGGATTAGAGAGAGTGTGCAAGTTGAATATACGGAAGCGTTAAAATATCTCTTTCTTGTGGAACCTGAACAATCCAACAACAATAACAACAATAAAAGAAGTAAAAACTGTAAATGATAACACCAGAATTTTTAATGTGAAAAACTCCTCTCGATGTGAGAGAATAAAAGTCAAGGATCTAGTTGAGCCAAAAACTTCCACTATCAGAGTAATGGTTACAACATTGTCTTCCTAAATCTCTATGAACCGGAAAAACATCAAATAAACACCAACTATGGGATAGGTTAAGATAGCTTTAAGATTTTTTTGTTTGTACGAATTAGGTTGGCATTCAATGTGGATTGTATTCTAATATGTGTGAGAGGTCTCAAAGGATTGTTGATGTGGTTAACACACTAGCTTGGTTGTATCTTAAAATCCTTGTCTTGTTAGCCACCGGACCATTAGTTGATGTGTTATGCACTCTCTTTTGTAGACCGGTAGCTCGTTTATGGCTTGGAGTGAGATCCTAAGATGCAAAACATAATTGTGGTATTTAATCAATTCCTTGTTTTTGTTGTGTTCGAAGGTTGACTTGCACATATTAGTAGTGTATGTATCTGTTGCTGGAGGACTATATATGGTTTGTTTGAGATGCATTGGATTGGTATATATTTACCTCATTAGAATTCTGCCTGAAAACAGATGTTCTTGGTTGTTTGTGGATCGAAAATGACAGTTGGAGTGCTGTTGGATCAATTGTGATGTGGTTCTCCGTCCTTTGGTGTGCAGCTTTGTTTTGATCAGGCAGGGATGTGTTATGGTATCTACATAATTGTGCAGCCCATAATTGGAGATGCTATTAGCAATTGGAGGATGTTGAGGTATTTTGAGCATACTGTGTTGACGAATTGGGGATTCTATGGTAGGGTGCAAAGATTGCTGACATGCAATAGTGTGGATTGTACTTCAATCAACAATATTGTAGGGTGGCTTTAGCATAATTTTTGGTTGGACATGTAGTGGTTGAAATAGAACAAATATTATGCATTATTGATGTAATCTTGTACATGTTATGTTGGTACTCCTTGTGCTTAGGGGTGGACAAAAACCCGCAACCCGGAGAAACCCGCCCAATCCGAACCGAAAAAAGCTAAACGGGCGGTTTCAAACGGGTTTACGGGTCCAGAAAGTACCATTTTCGGTTTGTATTGGGTTTATACGGGCGGGTCCAGGTGTATAAATTGGACCCCTCGGTATCCGAACCCGCCCGCAGATGCTGGGGATGTGAGGATGATAACATTAACACGCATAATGTCACAATTTTTCTCGATCAGTGTGATAGCTTTTTTTTTGTCTGACTGAATAGACAAGGCTTTCCACTTTCCAGTAGTATTTAATTCACTCTGTACTTTTTTAAGTTGGTTAGTATAATTAATTAATATAGTACATTGTAGCATATAGGATATCAAGTTTGCTTTTACGATGTTACTACTTTTTCTCTTATTAATCCATATTAATAAAAATAAAGAGTTGTTGGTATAATAAAAAAGAAATGAAGAGATTTCATTTCACTAAAAAAACTCTACCAGCATCATCACAACATTGCCCTTTAAAATTGAAGTAAATAAATCTTTGTGATCCATCTCCTTCTTCTCGTTTTATCTCATTCTCTCACCCACTACCCAGCATGCAATCTCTCTTCCCTCACATGAGTGTATATGGTTTTGTTAACTACTACACCTTTTAGCATGATAAACCGATTAATGAAAGGAAAATGACCCCCTTTCTCCTCATCTTTTATCTTCATCATCTTCTTAAATCTCAATTTGTGTTTTCTTTAAGTTTTTGTTGTTTTTCTATTTTGGCTCTAAACTTGACTATGGAGTATGGATGATACAGATCTGAACTCTAAAGGATTTTTTCAGACTTTTTTTTTGTTTGGTTTGAAATCCGCACAAACTGATTCATTAACCCGCTGACCCGCACAAACCGAACCCGCATAAACCGAACCTTAAAACTGGGTAGAATTGGGCCATATGATTACAACCGCGGGTTGGACTGGGTGGAGGGTTTGGACCCGAACCTGCCCGTTGTCCAGCCCTGCTTGTGCTATAGTATTAATGAAATGTTATTTGCTCTTTCAAAAAAAAAAACAAACTTTTTTATAATCACATACATGGGGCTTTTAATCCTTTTATACACACACATGGCAACATGGGTCTAGCCGAATACAAAAACACACACTCACTTATTTTTATTTCTTTTAATAAGTGTGTGGTCCCACTTGAGGAGGGACCCACTCAACACAAATATATTACAATCAGAGTAATGATATTTGTACAATTATTTTATGGGAAAAGCTAACAAGTACTCTTAGGACATTGTTTAAGCATTCAAAAGTAATAATTTTAACATTGGAAATTGTGTAGTTATGACGTTTATACTAGTAAGTATTTGACTTGTATTTTCAAGACAAAGTTTCTTTTTGTAGGTTCCGTAAACAATGCTGCTAGGGCTCTTGTTAGCAAGACCCTTATTTTATGACAACTTTTGGGACAGTCTTCTTTTTCTCTTTTTTATTGATCAAAAACAATAGAGAGAGAAAGTAAAAATATAATATTAGTATAAGAGATAAATTTGTCAAGAATTTGTCACAAAATGTTGTACAAATATTATTTCTTTAACAAAAACCATAGCAATCAACACAAAAATACATTATGCAAAGAACCCATTGTGTAATGCACACCGCTGTGTGTTTTGTTTATCAACCTGCAATTTAGACATCATGATTTTAAGAGCGATTTATAGTTGGTGATCGAGGGGAGAGTAAAAACATTATGAACGGGGATATATGTGGTTTGGGGGTTGGTGGTGGAGGCTTTAAGATGGGCATGGGTTATTGGAAGGGTAGTGTAATGTTTTAAAAATGGATTGAACCAGTCGGATAAAATGGTGGAATAGGAAACCAAAGTTGGTGTTAGACCAGGTAAAAATTTAAAAAATCGGTGAAAACTCGAAAACCTTTTTCGAATCGGTGAAATTAATTTTGACAGACACACACCATGAGTTATAGGTAGGAATCCTTTTTTGAAACTATGCATTTTAAAGCGTCTCAAGACCTTGTCTATGTATGTACCTTGAGTCACGCGAAGCAATCATTGTGATCAATATTATGATTCCACCCAAATCTTTCATAGAAAATCAATTCCAAAGCTAAGTCTTAACTTGTTACAAAGTAGGGATGTTATTTTCGATGAGTAATATGTCATCACATAGAACACCAGGAATACAACTATGATGCCACTCACTTTTATGTAATCACAAGGTTAATATTCCCTTTTAATGAATCCAAATTGTTTTACAGTTTCATCAAAACAAAGATTTTAACTTTTGAAAGGTTGCCTCAATCAATAGATTGAATGTTGTAACTTTATACCTTTTGGGCATTATCTGAAGTGTTAAATCCTTCGGGGTGTGTCATGTACTCATACTCAAGGAGATTTTCATTAAGGAAAGAAATATTTACATCCATTTGTCATATTTCATAGTCATGGTTTACATCACTGACAAGTAAAATCCAAATAGATTTAAGCGTTACAACTGGTGAAAAAGTTTTATCATAGTCTACACCATAAATTTGCTTAAAACCCTTAGCAACTGGTCATGCCTCATATGTGTGAATCTTTCCATACATGTTAGTTTTCTTTTTTAAAGCTCACTTGAACCCCATAAGATTAATCCCTCTGTGGGTTCTCTAAAAAACACTCGAGCGTACCAACGCTCAGAATGACTACGGAATCGCCACCAAAGTTTTATTTTTAAAGGAAAACGTTGATAAAACCCTTGACGATGTGGAAAGGATGGTCATCGCAACCATTAACGGGTTCGGGAGTCGATTATGCAAGGGGAAGGTATTAGCACCCCTCACATCCGTTGTACTCAACGGGAACCTCCTAGTTAGTTAGGGTTAAAAGTGTTTTAAAAGTTTGCTTGCTACGTTTTAATATTTCAAAGGGAAAAACGAAAGGGGAAAAAAGGTTTTTTATTAGTGTGCTTGACAAGAGTGGGATCTTGCTCCTACGTATCTCCTAGTGCGATAGAAAAAAGGTTTTTTATTAGTGTCTTAAGGGCATTTGTTAATAAAACCAAAAGTAGTAAGTTTTCATTAGATTTAATAACATTTTGATTTTAAAAGTTAAACTCATCACTTTTTAACATTTTCCAATATAATATTTCTATTTTTATCTCCTTAATCGATGCTCTAAGGGCACTCTTTAGCATTTCCCATAATTTTATGTGATTTTGTGACCAATATAAGTGTTTTGTCTATCTTTGACTACAGTTAGTTTTTTTTTCCATTTTTTTGGTTCATTTGATTCCAACTATCAAGCTGAATCTATTGAGTCGGGTCATCAAGTTCGAGTTGAAATAAAAATTTATGTCAAACTAGAGTTAAATTTTAAGCTGGTATACGAGTATTGATAGGTTGACCACCTTATGTGGCAATACCTCCCTTATACACCCCTTAGGTAGCATAATTTAATTTAAAATAATACAAACTCAATTCTCTCTCTGCTATCTGATCTATTGTCACACTGCCGCTCTATCAACCTCCCCTTCTCCTTCTCTCCCTTCTCCCCCCCCCCCTCTCTCTCTCTCTCTTCACCAAAACCACAACCAAATCCAGAATCCGGCGACAACGTCGGAAAAATCAGAAAGCCTAGAAATCGCGCTGAGAAACGGCAACGGCGGCAAAGAACCCAGAAATCGACGACGTCACCACCCTCACGCTCAAACCAAACCCGGATCCAATACTCTCACCACTCTTCAATAGCCTCGACCCAAAATGGCGGAGGTAAGATCTCCATCAACGAAATCGAAATCGTGATCCGACATACCACATGCAATGGAGAGAGAACTGAGGGAGAAGAGAGAAAGAGAGATCATGCCATAGGGTAAGAAAGAGAGAATTGAGGGAATAGGGAGAGAGAGAGAGAGAGAGAGAGAGAGAGAGAGAGAAGAAACAACGCAGGGAAGGGTTTGAGGGTGGTGGTGGCTGGAGGGCACGGTGGTGGTGAGGTGATTGGGAAGGGCAACATGTTCACTGAGAGAGAAGCGATAAGAGGATGAAAGAGAGTGTGTTGGTGAGGTGAAATTACCAAAATAACCCTAGTACCACATGGGGGTGTATAGGAGGTGTGGAAAAAAAGGGTGTCAATGAATAATGGGATAATGGTCACTTTCGTTCCTAAATGTGTAATGAGTAGTTACAATAGTTCTTCAGTGTATCGAAATTTCAAAATAGTTTTTGATTGTGCACTCTGTTAGTCAAAATAGTCTCTGGAACTAAAATAATCTTTCAATGGTCACATTAACTCTTTTCATATAAAACTAAAATGACAACATATAAGTACTTATAAGAACTGATATGACAATAAGTCAGTATAAAGGACTAATATAACAATATTAGGGTGTGTTTGTTTCCTGGTTTAAAAAATTATTTCCTGGAATGTGGAGGTTGCAATTATAAATTCTTATGTTTGTTACAAAGTTAATAAAATAACTCCCGGGAATAAAAAAATTCCTAGGAAAATAATAACTTCCACTTACCCATGATTTTATTCCCAAAGGAAGTGGGTGGGAATAAAAGGTTCTCATGTAAATAGTAATAAAATTGAAATAACTACTCATATATCCACTATCACAAATAATTCCCATGAATCTGACAATTATTTACCACACAATTTTTTTAAAATACCCAAGAATAAGATGTCTATTATTATTTCCCAGGAAAAGTTATTTTCATGAATGAAATTTTCAACCGTCAAACAAACGCCCCCTTAATGAAATATTTTAACATCAAAAACTATTTTGACTAACGAATTACACAATCAATAACAATTTTAAAAATTTTATAAATTAATGAACTATTATGACCGCTCATTACACATGCATGACTAAAGTCATCATTACCCATGAATAATTGTTCATAATTTTGACTTGGTCAAACCGAACTTAATATAGCGTGGAGGTGGAAGAAGGATAATGGAAAGAGGTGGGGGCCACTATTTCCGTTCGTTCATGGTAGTTAAAGCGCGTATGTATCTTTCTGCCCAAAAATATCCGTATACTCATTCCTTACGGTACGTCATCACTTACATCAAATTTTGGGCTTTCAAGAAGTCAAAGATATTTTTTTTGGTACAATGTAGTCAAAGATTTATTAATAGGAGAAAGGTATTACTTTTTTGGGTTAAATAAGTAAATGGTCCCCTAAATATACCAACATTTGATTTTAGTCCCCCTAAAATATTTCTTAGGTTTTTGGTCTCTTCAAAATTTTCCATTAATGAAATTAGTCCCTACTTTTTAGTCAACTCATGTCTAACCTTCATATTTTTTAATGAAATTTTCCATATATGGGTAGAAAATTATGACAATATTTTCCAAAAAAAATTAGAATTTTTTAACAAAACATGAATTTAATATGAATTTTTTAGCACCAAAAACATAAAAATTCATATTTAATTCATGTTTTGTTAAAAAATTCCAATTTTTTTGGGGAGAGATTATCATAATATTCTATCCATTTCTGGAAAATTTCATTAAAAAATATGAAGGTTAGGCATGAGTTGACCAACAAGTAGGGACTAATTTCATGGATAGAAAATTTTGGAGGGACCAAAAGCCTAAAGAATATTTTAGGGGGACTAAAATTCAAATGTTTGTATATTTAGAGGGACCATTTACTTATTTAACCCTACTTTTTTTTAGGAAGGAGAAAGGTATTACTGAATTTTCTAGAATCCTTGCCTTGTGCAACACATCATAATATAAGTTTTTGGAAATTAAAATATCTCTAGATATAAGTTTAATTTGAAGTACTAAAAATTAGGCTTATTTAAGTCACCGGTCCCTTAACTTAATTGTTTGTCTCAAAATGGTCCCTTAACTTTTATTTGTCTCAAATCGGTCCCCTAAGTTTCCATCTGTTACATGTTTAAGTCCTTTCTGCTAGTTTCCATGAGAAAACGTTAGTGACTTGAGTCTGAAGTCAGAGTCTGAGGTCATAACTTAACGTTTTCTCATGGAAACTAACAGAAAGAACTTAAACATGTAACAGATGAAAACTTAGGGGACCAATTTGAGACAAATAAAAGTTAGGGGACCATTTTGAGACAAACAATTAAGTTAAAGGACCGGTGGTTTGAATAAGCCTAATTTTTATAACTTGCATTAAATCAATTTATTAATTTTAAATGTAAAAAGACAGTTTTTAATAGAAAAATGTGATGTTGTTTGATTCATATAGCCAATATCACTTAGTGTGATAAAACTTGGTTTTGTCGTGGTTGTATCATCTTCGTCAAATAGTAAAATTAGTTTATTTTGATTGTCTTTGAAAATGAGTAATTTATCCGGGGATAATAAAAATTAGTTATGGGTCCATTTTACATTTTCTTCCACACTGTAATCATATATTATATTTTTTGTGACTAAAGATCAAGTCAACTAACAATGTCAATATTTCAAATATGAACACCTTCACTTGAATTCAAATATACGATTTTGCAGTTGTGTATGAATTTTAAATGATGTTTGTCGTTTCGTTTACATACAAACGGAATTTTATAGATTTTTAGATTGACTTTCAATTTGCGTTGAATAAAAAACTTAAGAATCTACCGACAACAGATTGATTCAAATGGTTAGGAACTTAAACTCCTTAACAAGTGGTCGATTGCTCGATCTCTAACCTCTACATGCGTATGGAGAATGTTTGATTAGAAAGAAGTAAGCATCTTATATGCATCCACAAGGTTTTTTTTATAGAGACTAGTCATCGCTAAAAGACATTAAAAACTTCGTATCTGTGAAATGGTAAAACATAATCCTAAGAATTTGTACTCAACAGTCTTTTTTTGACAAAAAAAAATGTTGGGTCCTTGTACAAAAAAAAAATCCTGCGCATCTAATTGTCAAACAAAAAAAAAATTCCTTGCTCTATATATAACTAGGTCTTATATATCAATCAAATAACCAAAAACAGTTGCTAAAGCAAATATAGTTGAAGCACTAAGATGGCATCAAATCAGGAAGAGGTGAAGCTTTTTGGACTTGTGGGGAGTCCCTTTTCAACGAGGGTGGAAATAGCTCTAAAATTGAAGGGTGTTGAATACAAATATGAGGAGGAAAAGTTAGGCAACTTGAGTGATACAGTCATCAAATACAATCCTGTTTATAAGAAAGTTCCTGTATTAGTTCACAATGAAAAGCCTATATCAGAGTCCCTTGTGATTATTGAGTATATTGATGAGACTTGGAAACAAAATCCTATCTTGCCTTCTGATCCTTATCAAAGAGCCTTGGCACGTTTCTGGTCCAAGTTCATAGATGATAAGGTAACTCCTATCTGAGTATCTTCTGATCTTTTTTCTTGCTATATATATATATATATATATATATATATATATATATATATATATATATATATATATATCAACTTTTATTTTTTGTAATTTATATCCAACTTTAATTTGAGTAAGTTAATTTGAGATCTTAGGTCCATTTTTGTTTGAGTTCAATTAACAAAATTATTTTGATTGCGTAAAAATCTATCTTCAAAATTTTATATAAATAAACTTTTATCTTAATTTAGATATACTTTTAAAAAATGAAAATATTGTTATAAGTATAAATTTTTTCTAACTTATTAATTTAATAAGTTTATATAAGATTCTTTGATCGAACTAAGAGGTGTTTTGTAAAATAAGCTATCATAACCAATATGAGTTAGTTCTAATCTAATGGAATGGATAGACTTCCACAAAGTTGTGAATCAATACTTGAATTTTGATTAGAAAAATGGTCCAACATTTATCTTGAAAGATTAAGTCATTCGAGATAAACTAAGAAAAATAAGTTATTTTAATAGTTTATAGTTTTTATGACGGGTTGAGTAAGTCAACCGATTTGAGTTAAGAAAAAATGAGTAGGAAGTCTGTATTCAAACCTGAAGGAATAAGTAAACTATTAATCTAACAAACTACTAACATTTATCATAAACAAATTATTATAATTACTTACTACACAAACAAAATAATTTTCTTATTCCACCAACTCAATGAACATAACATTTTATTTTCTTCCTTTTATTTAACATGCCTAATTTTTATAATGACCTTGATTTGTGAGACCAGTGTATGATTTCTGCATGGAAAACTGCTTTCACTCTTGATGAGAAAGAACGTGAGAAGAGTTTTGAGGAAACAGAAGAGGCTCTTCAATTTCTTGAGAACGAGCTCAAGGACAAGTTTTTTGGTGGAGAGGAGATTGGACTTATTGACATTACTGCTGTCTTCATAGCTTTTTGGTTTCCTATTATACAAGAAGTAACAGGACTAAAGTTGTTCACCAGTGAGAAATTTCCTAAGCTTTACAATTGGAGCCAAGAATTCAACAACCACTCAATTGTCAAGGAAAATTTGCTTCCAAGAGAAAGACTTTTGGCCTTTTTCAAGGCTCGTTATGAAAGTCTTGTTGCTTCAAAATAGATTAATTTTATAGAGATATGTACTTGGTTGATGAACTACTTGTTTGTCATTTAGTTGTTTATGTTTGATTTTTCATGTCAAATTAAATATATTAAACCTTGGATTTCACTTTGTAATAAAATTTTCAGGGGGCTTATCACTCATGGAAGTATAATGAGGGTATGATTTCATGTATTTTGCACATTTTATGACCGAATATACTTATATATATGCTTATTAATATTTTATGCTTAATTTTTTTGCTTCCAAAAAATGTGTTATGTTTTCAACTCCCCTAAAAAAGAGTGTTATGTTAAATTAAAGATTAGACGGCTAAATTATTAAACTAATAGTAGCATTTTGAAGGTCTCGTGTATTCACGTCATAACAAAAAGAAGTCACGTAGAAGTGTGGTGTCTACTTTTGTTAAACATGTGCGACTATAGTTAAAACATAAAAGTGATAGACGAAAATTGGTGTATTCGACCCTGATACTTAACCAATTAGATTTCTAAAAATAGATTTTTTTCGAAATTTACTCAAAAATAGTAGAAGTTGTTTCAAACTCATTTGGTACAAGTTAAAAAAGATATTTTGACGTTAACTAACTTAAATATTCATTGTTCGAGATTTTACATAGTAAAAATCACATGTTTTTTCAAAATGACATCTTCCAAAAATGATTTTTATGAAAAGCTACTTGAAATAGTTTTTTTAGAATTTTTTCAAAATTTTAGTATCCAAAAAAAATTATAACTAAATGATAAAATACGTAAAATGACATTTTAAGATAAGCTATTCAAACCGATTTTTTATTTGTAGTTTTTCTTAAAAATTTCTTTGTTAAAAAAATTATAACAAAAACATATTACACTACAAAAATCTATTTTAAAAAAAAACTATAACAAACGGGTCCGGAATCAATACTATATGATAAACTCATTGTTTATCAATTAGAAGAAAGATATTAATCGGTTAAGACTACTTAGTAGATGCATAATTATAAATTGTTCTGTTTCTTTCCACAAAGTATTTGGCTTGATAAGTTGTTATGATTTCTGTTTCTTTCGGTGTATTTCCTTATTGAAATAAAATATGCTTTCTTTTGTCTCTTAAAAAAAATGTTGAAACTAATTATGTAATCAAAATGTATCATTAATCAATATGTATTGGCTAAGTAATGAGTGTAAGGATCCTCCCTATTTACTTAAAATAAGTGGAAAATGTCTTTTAGTAAGAGATAGATACAACATGTAGATACTTCTCTAAAAAAAAATATAGATAATCATAATTTGGAAATGACGATGAGTTATTGTTAGTAAGTTAAAAATGCCAACCGATTAGACAATGTTGTAATGTATATTCCTCTATCTGAGATCAAATGTCACATTTGGATTGTGTGTTGTACTTTAGAAAATGATTAGTTAAATTGATTTCAATGATAAAATTAATATCTTTTATCAATCACCCTTATTAATTGTAGTTTTTTAAATTACACTTATTAATTGTAGTTAATGGAGTAGTTAAGTGAAGTAAATTCAATAAATAATAATATATGTTGATAAACTTGAAAGTTAGTCGAAAAATATTGACTAATAGCTCTCAATAGTAATTTCCTTTCTTCAAGCGATTACGCCGAGGAAAGAACTATGTCCATCAGCTGTAGATTTCTTAATTACTTCAAAGAGCATTAAATACAATATTTTTTGGGTGTTTAAGCTACTAAACTAAGAGTCTGCTTGACAAAAATAGCGGATAGCTGATAGCTTATAGCTTATGGCTGATGACTTATGGCTGATAAGTTAATTGAAGTGTTTGGTAAAATTAGCGGCTCAACTAGCTAATAGATGTAAAATGACATAAAAGGACATTTTTATATCATTCAATTTTTTATAAAGACAAGAACAACATACATTAATAATAATAATAATAATAATAATAATAATAATAATAATAATAATAATAATAACAACAACAACAACAACAATATCATTGTCATTTAAGTACGAATTAAGATAATCTTAACTACAATTATATTAATCCAAAATAATAATAATAATAATAATAATAAGTCTATCGCCTAATATTCTATAATAAAGCAGCAATATTGTTACAAATTTCCTTTGTCTTTGTTGATCTCCCCTTTGGTCTTTCACTACATTGATTACCATCAACAATATCCGGAAGTTCATCATGAGGAAAAATCGCAAACCTGGATGAAGAAAGGAGAAGAAACAATGGAGGAATGGTGGAGAAGGAGAAAGACAATACAAAGAGAATGAAGAAGCAGTAGAACCCATTTTTATCTCTCTTTGCATGATCGTTGGTATTCCCTGTATTTAATACATTTATTTTTTATTTTAAATTATAATAAAACATAAGGGGTAAAACTGGTATTTAAATAAAATAGTAAGTGTAAAAGAGGAAGAAAAAACAATAAGCTATAAGTTATAAACTCAAACGCTACTTGAAATAGCGTCTTAAAAATAAGCTATAAGCTCCTGAAATAAGTTATAAGTTCCTGACGAAAAGACTGTTACCAAACAAGTCTTTTTTTGTCATACAAACTTATAAGCTATAAGACATAAGCTTGTTTTTGTTCCTTGCCAAACAGACTCTAAGAAATACATAAGTGAAAGATAAAAGCTAAAAAATAAATGAATAAAAATACGTAAAATAGATTGTTTGATCTATGGCTTATTTAAAAAAATGTACAAGTCTAGTAATTTATAGGTCAACGATAATCGTACTAATCAAAATGATGTAATACTCTTTGCTCTTCTTTGCACATCTTGTGTTAAGGAGCATAATATTTTCTTGTGGTAATATATTTTATTTTGCCTTGTAAAAATAAAAAAAACTATTACCCCAATTTTTTTTCCCTAATTCACCAAAATTAGTTGCGTGTAAGGAAAAAACTCTTGTGCTTGTGTTTGGCCAAAAATTTCTAGATGTTTATTGCTTATAGTTACGTAATCCCTTATATCACTTTTTGGACATTCACGTTGTCATACATTTTTTAATAGGAAAAGTGAACTCTCTAGGCCATGACTTTCATTTAAGAAAATTTAAGGTGAGGGGTAGTTTCTTTGGAGTAGGATCATCGCTATTTCTTTCATTTAAAAAATATAGATATAAAGAAATTTGAAGAAAAAAAAATAATGATCGTAGAACTCAATTAATGATAGGATTCATTATCTATTTTTGTATCTAACTCTTTTTAAATAACATTCTTCATTTATTTTGAGAAAAATCGAATGGATCTTTACTCGTTTTTCAATAAGCATAAAAAACACTCGCAATGTATTTGCATTTATCTCCATCTAAGAATACTAGCAGAGCTAGAATGCAAAATCACTAGATCTAATGTCTATCTTTTATCACTAGATCAAACTTTCGAAATTTCTAAACCCTTGACCCCTAAGCCTTGACATGTTTCTGCTATTGAGTCACTCAAATCGCGTTCAACAATAAAGTGATATGATCTTAATAAATGTTTATAAGTAGGGATAGTTCTCATGTTACAAATCAATTTTGTGGAGTTGTGTTAGTCCAACCAAAAATTCTAGGACTTAAGTCATTATAGTTTTCTAGTATTATCTTAGTAGTTTTCTATAGTTGACTACCGTTTTTTTTGTTGAAAAATAATCCTTGCTCCTAATAGTCAAACAGAACAATCCTTGCTCTATATATGAAAGTAAATCTTAGGAATCAATCAACGATCCAAAAACAGTTGTTTGAGTACAGAATTGATCAAGCTCTACGAATGGCATCAAATAAGGAAGAGGTGAAGGTTTTTGGATTGGTTGAAAGTCCATTTGTAACCAGGGTGGAGATTGCTCTTAAATTGAAGGGTGTTGAATACAAATATGAGTTAGAAAAGGTAGGGAACTTGAGTGATACACTCAAAAAATACAACCCTGTTTATAAGAAAGTTCCTGTTTTTGTTCACAACGATAAGCCCATCTCAGAGTCACTTGTGATTATTGAGTATATTGATGAGACTTGGAAACAAAATCCAATCTTGCCTTCTGACCCTTACAAAAGAGCCTTGGCTCGTTTCTGGTCCAATTTCATTGATGACAAGGTAATTTCTCCTCTTCTAGTTTTCTTTGTGTAACTCTGGTCCAAGCTCATATATCCAACTTTAGTTAGCATTAAATATGTTTGTTAGGCTCTGTTTGAGAGTTTTGAGGGGAGGGGAGAGTTTGTAAAAAAAAGGAAGGAAGAAGTGGAAAGAATGGAGAGATAGAGTGGAGGACTTTGAAGAGTTTAGTTTTCTTCATACAAAATTATCATAATTTGAGGAACTAAAAAAATTGTATGGGAGAAGAAGTTTGAAGATTTTCGGAGAGTTTTGGTGAGTTTTTCAAATCCAATCTATGTTGTTATAATACTTTCAAAGGTAAAAATATATTAATCATAAATATTTATTTGTCATTCTCTACAAAACCACTCTCTCAAAAAATTTAAAAGATTTCTCTATTTTTTTCTTTAATCTCATCCCTCCAAAACTCTTCAATCTCTTCCCTTCTACTCCAAACTCTCAAACAGAGCATTAAGGGTAAATTACCATAGAAGACTTCAAAACATAACTTAATTAGTAAAAGTTAACTTTGGGTGACCATACTTCAAATTTTAATAGTTATCCTTCTTCTAAACTTCTTTTTATGAACATGAAAGTTACATAGAAGACTTCCTATATAAAAACAAATTAATTAACTTATACTACTATGTGTGTAACATTTTTTTTTTTACTGTTAACATGGATAATTTAATAACTACCTTAATTTGTGAGACCAGTGTTTGAATGGTGTACGGAAAGCTTGTTTCACTGTTGATGAGAAAGAACGTGAGAAGATTATTGAGGAAACAAAAGAGGCTCTTCAATTTCTTGAGAATGAGCTCAAAGACAAATTCTTTGGTGGGAAGGAGATTGGCTTTGTTGATATTGCTGCCGTGATCATTGCTTTTTGGTTCTCTCCTATACAAGAAGCATTTGGACTGAAATTGTTCACTAGTGAGGAATTTCCCAAGCTTTATAATTGGAGCCAAGAATTCAACAACCACCCAATTGTCAAGGAAAATTTGCCTCCTAGAGAAACCCTTTTGGCCTTCTACAAAGCTCGTTATGAAAGTCATTTTGGTTCAAAATAGATCAATTTAAGGCCATATGTACTTGTCAAATTTAAGGAAAATGTCTAAACTACTTGTTTGTCATTTTAGTTTCTGTTTCAATTTTGATGTCATACTAGATATATGCAACCTAGGATATCTCCTTGGTTAAAAAATTATTGGATTTTGTTGTTTTCGTTTATACTATTTTAATTACAAATCCTTATTCCCATGAAAATAACATATCACTTTATAACAAAATCAACTTGATTTATATATGTTATTAGTATAAAAAAAATGTACAACTATATATGAAAATATCGTTTAATGAATTTAAAACTTATATATAATATATCATATTCATAAAATGACGTGACAACAAATTATTAGATGCAACATAAATATTTTTTTTAAGGTGTATAAAAATTAATTTATAACTGAATTTCATAACATTTGAAAATTATATAAAATAATAATAAAATTTCACATGAAATTAAAACCATGCAACTACCTTAGTGGTAAGAGCTTATAAAACTCAACACAAACAAAAAATAAATAAAAAATCATACAAAAGTGCTATGCGGTTTGGTGAAGGAATACAAGGTTGGAGAGAATAAGGGGTTGTAGATTCAACTCCTTACCATTCTAACGGATTTACTCCCTCCGTTTTAAATTATATGTCACTTTAACAACTTCACATAGATTAAGAAATATAGTTAATGTTATATAAAAAAAGAAATTGTGAGTTATTTTGCAAAAATATTCTTCATTAAAGGTATAAAAAATATAAATAAAAAAAGTTGGAAAAAGATAAAGTAATAAATAGTAAGAGGCGTAATAGAAAAATAAGCATTAATGATTCCTTAATATTGTAAAGTGACATATAATTTAGAACAAACAAATTTTACCAGAATGACATATACAATTTGGAACGTCACCCCGGTCAACTCACACCTCTCTTAATGTCAAAGTTAAAGAGTCACATACGGAAAAATGAAGACTCTCCTAAATGTATTTTTAATCTATACTATATATAAAAAAAAGCTCATTTTTTGTTCTTTTGGACTGATTTTTTCTCCTTCTAAAATTACCCTCAACTTTTAATGCAAATAACACATATAACAAATAGATAAGAGTAAATTCAAATATTAAAACAAAATGTAACAAATTGTATATGTCCGATTTTTTTTCTTATCATTAAAAAAGATAATGCATGAGAGTGAATTCAAATATTAAAAAAATGTAACAAACACAATATTTTTTTTGTTACCACACATAATATATCGTGTAACAAACACGATATGAGTATATGTCCAGTTTTTTTATCTTTATCCTTAAAAAAAGTGTAACAAACTACATCAAGTATATGTCACTATAATTATAATCAATAAGAAAATAATTGTTATTTTATTTTTATTTTATATAGAAACAGACAAAAATATGCCGAGTTGATTTTTTTTTACTAAAAAATATGTAATAAATAATTCCG
Source organism: Medicago ruthenica (assembly GCA_018208015.1). Lineage (NCBI taxonomy): Eukaryota > Viridiplantae > Streptophyta > Magnoliopsida > Fabales > Fabaceae > Medicago > Medicago ruthenica. The sequence continues at coordinate 49,308,444 of CM031377.1, read as the reverse complement.
TTAAATGCTTTGACAATAATTTGTAGATAAATCGATCTGCGAATAGTTTCTATTAATATTTAAAAATCGTAATCAAAATTATATAAACAAACATAATAAAATATACACATACGTTAGCGTCAGTGGCGGAGCCAGAAATTTTACGTAGCCTGAGCAAAATTTTAACTATAAATTCACATTGTGACATAATATATATAAATAGTCATAAATCGAATAGTGTGCTAAATAAGAGAGATGAAACATAACCTACCAATAGTGTGCTAAATAAAATTAGGAGGTAAATGTTCTTTCCGAGACCTCTTTGCGGTGAATGTTCGAATAATATCAACATCATCAAGTGACTTGAATATCTCCCTCCTCACTTGGTCTTGAATATCCGAAGCAAATGCATGAATTTGTTTCCTACGACCTGGATCACATACAATCTCATTTGGATTAAACTCATTGACCACATTAGGCGTTGATTCTTTTACTTCTACTTCGGCTTCCGGTTGCACAACATTCACATTTTCAATTATTGTTCTATCAACCAAAAACCTCCTCATCACTAAAAAAATAACAATTCACAACAATCAAAATTCAAAACAGCCATAATCATGATTTTCGTCCAACAAATTAAGATTCTTCAAAATGTGACTAATATAAGTTCTTCAATAGTTCAATTCTGATTATTTAATTTTGGCAGTGCTATTGCTAAAACAGCCACCTCCATGCCACTTTTTAATTCTGTTTTATATAGTCACAAATTAAGATGGGTAGATTTACAATGGATAGATTATTTAAGATGCACAACACCAAAGTAACAATCAGAAAAGAATCAGAATCAGAATTTTTAACAATTCCTAACCTAAAATCCATAATCCCTAAATCAGCATTATCAATTCCTAAATCCTAACCTAAAATCCATAATCTCTAATCCCTAATAACAATCAGAAATCATAATTATCAATTCCTAAATCCCTAAAACTAAAAGAAAAGAAAAGAAAAAATAACAAGAAAAGAAAAGAAAAGAAAGAAGGAAAATACCATAAGAGAACTAAAGAAGGATGAAGGAGGAGAGTGGAGAGGCAGAGGAGAGTGAATCACAGTCAGTTGAAGCAGAAGTTGTTGTTGTGAAATCGCAGAAGTTGAAGCAGAAGTTGTTGTTGTGAAATTGCAGAAGTTGTTGTTGTGAATTGAATCGGAATTGCAGAAGTGAAGGAAGCAGAACACGCGTTTGTGAATTGAATGGCAGAAGTTGTTGTGTTGTTGTGGTTGAAACAGAACACGCGTTTGTGTTGTGATTTTTTGCCTTGCCCTTTTTTTTGTTATTGAAGTGGGTTAATGGGTTGGGCTAAATACCAAAAAAAATATGGGTTAAACCCGGACATGTGCCCAAACTTGCTGGGGGGTGCTACCGCCCCTGGTTAGCGTGGTAAAAAAAACTGACAGACACCCGTCTTTCCCTAATAAATATAACAAATAAATGTATTTTGTAACAATTATTACAAATAAAGCTACACGTGCGATACATACTAGTTCATATTCAAAATAGAAATATCACATACGCATCATGTTTTTCTTTTTTTCTTTTCTTTTAGGTTTTAGAAAGTCTCTTAGCAAGATTCACACACTATAAATGCTCAGATGTAGAAAATTGCAGGTAAAACCCACGTTACTGCGCATATCAGATGTCTCTCTGCAATTTTTTACTATCTATGTTGAACTTACCTAATTGTTTTTCTTAATATATGTAGAAAAATAAAAAAGAATTACAAAAAGCAATAATGTTAGTATATGACAAACTTTTATTGTATTATTAAAGCTTAGTCAAAGTGTTTATCAAATAAGACTCTAACATAAGACTCTAACAAAGTTTACAATGATAGTAAACTAAAAAAGTCTTTAAATGGATCACACACATCCTTTATTTATAACATTTTAATGAAAGTACTTATTATAGACTCAATAATTCCAACGATAGTAAACTAAAGGCTAAATTACACAAGACATCTTTTAAGTTATTTAATTGTAATAAGTTAGTCATCTATCTATAAAAAAATTGGTCATTTATGTTATTCAATTATAACAAGTCGACCGTTTAAGTTTTTTTCGTACCACTTAAGTCATTTAAGTTATTTAACGACTGACTTGTTACAATTGAATAACATAAATGACCAACTTATTACAATTAAATAACTTAGAATATTTAAGTGGTACGAAAAAAAATTATTGAACTAACTTGTTATAATTAAATAACTTAAAAAACGTAGTTGGTAGAAAAAAATTTAAAAAACCAACTTGTTATAATTAAATAACTTAAAAAAAATGTAGTGTAATTTATTCTAAACTAAAAAAAAATCTTAAATAGATCTCACTAATATGTACTTTAATGCCTATATATAAAAAATAAATAAAAATTAAGAAATTGAAGATAACAAGAGTTACATAAATTTGAGATAGTGAGACCAACTTTATCTTTTCTCTTTTCTATTTCAATCGTTGAATCTATTAGTTGTTGAAAAGAGAAATGATCCTTATATAGATGATGGTAACTGAGGATCTATTTATTTTTCTCTAATAAAATTCTTAATAGAATGGAGTCTCTATTAGATAAAAAACTCTCTAACTGAAGATGCTCTGTCTTTAGAGAGTAGTTGCGTCTAAGGATAAAACTCATACGGTTTTGTTTGTCCAAAACTTTCCCAACACTCATTGTACGTAATCTCTTGCATCACTATTCTGGACATTCACGTAGTCAGAAATTTCTTAATAGGAGGAAAAGTAGATCGATTTATAAACTATTTTTTATAAAACGAAGGGTCTCAAATTAAGTATTAGCACGTCAAAGTCACCCAACATTAAATGGATAGCAAGGACCAACATTATACTATTTTATAATGGAGAGACTCCCTTCCTTTAATATATATTTTTTTCATTTGTGTCTATGTTGATATGAAAATTATTTCGGGTGTGATCAAGCCATTTATGGTGTCTCTACGCGTGTATCGAAAGATCAGGTTGCTTTACTCGAATATAGTTTTCCTATTTGACTTCCGTTTTTTGTTGAATAAAAAATCCAGTCTCTATGTATAAAAGTAGACCATAAGAATCAATCAAAGAGTATTCCTAATTAAACAGTTGTTTGAGTAAATAACTAAAGCACTACGATGGCATCAAATAAGGAAGAAGTGAAGCTTTTTGGAATGATGGCAAGTCCATTTGTGTGCAGGGTGGAGATTGCTCTAACATTGAAGGGAGTTGAATACAAATATGAGTTAGAAAAGTTTAAGAAATTGAGTGATACACTCATCAATTACAACCCTGTTTATAAAAAAGTTCCTGTATTAGTTCACAATGAAAAGCCTATATCAGAGTCCCTTGTGATTATTGAGTATATTGATGAGACTTGGAAACAAAATCCTATCTTGCCTTCAGATCCTTGTAAAAGAGCCTTGGCACGTTTCTGGTCCAAATTCATAGACGATAAGGTAATTACCTCTCTCTCTAATTTTGCTTTGTGTAAGTCTAATCGAACTTCACACACACACATACACATATATATTTTTTTAGAGGATATACATGCATACATATACATATATAATATGATTTTAATATTTATGATTTTAATAATTTTATTACCTTAATTTGTGAGACTAGTGGTTGGAAGCTATACAAAAAGTTTCATTCACTCTTGATGAGAAAGAGCTTGAGATGGGTATTGAGGAAACAGAAAGAGGTTAATTTGAGATCTTAGGTCCATTTTTGCTTGAGTTCAATTAACAAAATTATTTTGATTGCGTAAAAATCTATCTTCAAAATTTTATATAAATAAACTTTTATATATCTTAATTTAGATATACTTTTAAAAAATGAAAATATTGTTATAAGTATAATTTTTTTCTAACTTATTTATTTAATAAGTTTATATAAGATTCTTTGATCGAACTAAGAGGTGTTTTGTAAAATAAGCTATCATAACCGATATGAGTTAGTTCTACTCTAATGAAAGGGATAGACTTCCACAAAGTTGTGAATCAATATTTGAATTTTGATTAGAAAAAGGGTCCAACATTTCTCCTGAAAGATTAATTCATTCGGGATAAACTAAGAAAAGTAAGTTATTTTAATAGTTTATAGTTTTTACGAAGGGATGAGTAAGTCAACAAATTTGAGTTAAGAGAAAATGAGTAGGAGGTCCTGTATTCAAACCTAAAGGAATGAGTAAACTATTAATCTAACAAACTACTAACATTTATCGTAAACAAATTATTATAATTACTTACTATACATAAACAGATTAATTTTCTTATTCCACCAACTCAATGAACATACCATTTTTTTTTCTTCCTTTTATTTAACATGCCTAATTTTTATAATGACCTTGATTTGTGAGACCAGTGTATGATTTCTGCATGGAAAACTGCTTTCACTCTTGATGAGAAAGAACGTGAGAAGAGTTTTGAGGAAACAGAAGAGGCTCTTCAATTTCTTGAGAACGAGCTCAAGGACAAGTTTTTTGGTGGAGAGGAGATTGGACTTATTGACATTACTGCTGTCTTCATAGCTTTTTGGTTTCCTATTATACAAGAAGTAACAGGACTAAAGTTGTTCACCAGTGAGAAATTTCCTAAGCTTTACAATTGGAGCCAAGAATTCAACAACCACCCAATTGTCAAGGAAAATTTGCCTCCAAGAGAAAGACTTTTGGCCTTTTTCAAAGCTCATTATGAAAGTCTTGTTGCTTCAAAATAGATTAATTTTATAGAAATATGTACTTGGTTGATGAACTACTTGTTTGTTATTTAGTTGTTTATGTTTGATTTTTCATGTCAAATTAAATATATTAAACCTTGGATTTCGCTTTGTAATAAAATTTTCAGGGGGCTTATCGCTCATGGAAGTATAATGAGAGGGTATGATTTCATGCATGTATTTTGCACATTTTATGACCGAATATACTTATATATATGCTTATTAATATTTTATGCTAAATTTTTTTGCTTCAAAAAAATGTGTTATGTTGTTTTTTTTTAAAGAAAAAAATGTGTGTTGTTTTAAACTCCCCTAAAAAAAAGTGTTATGTTAAATTAAAGATTACACAGCTAAATTATTAAACAAATAGTAACATTTTAAAGGTCTCGTGTATTCACATCATTACAAAAAGAAGTCATGTAGAAGAGTCGTGTCTACTTTTGTTAAACATGTGCGACATAGTTAAAACATAAAAGTGATAGACGAAAATTGGTGTATTTGACCCTGATACTTAACCAATTAGATTTCTAAAAATATATTTTTTTGGAAATTTACTCAAAAAATTGTAGTTGTTTCAAACTCATTTGGTACAAGTTAAAAAACAGATTTTGACGTTAACTTACTTAAATATTCATTGTTCGAGATTTTACATAGTAAAAATCACATGTTTTTTCAAAATGACATTTTCCAAAAATGATTTTTATGAAAAGCTATTTGAAATAGTTTTTTTAGAGATTTTTTTAAAATTTTAGAATCCAAAAAAAATTATAACAAAATGATAAAATACGTAAAATGACATTTTAAGATAAGCTATTCAAACCGATTTTTTATTTGCAGTTTTCCTTAAAAATTTCTTTGTTAAAAAAATTATAACAAAAACATATTACACTACAAAAATCTATTTAAAAAAAAAAAAACTATAACAAACGGGTCCGAAATCAATACTATATGATAAACTCATTGTTTATCAATTAGAAGAAAGATATTAATCCGTTAAGACTACTTAGTAGATGCATAATTATAAATTGTTCTGTTTCTTTCTACAAAGGATTTGGCTTTGATAAGTTGTTATGATTTCTGTTTCTTTCGGTATATTTCCTTATTTAAATAAAATATGCTTTCTTTCCTTATATTTGCCAACTTATCAGCACAGTATAACACCTTAAACCCCACATTTTATTTTCTAATAAAATTCAATAAATAATTAAACACGCAAGGGTGTCACACATCTTGATCAAAACAAAAAGACTTCATTTAAATTAAAAATGTCGCAACGGAATAAATTTCAAAGCATTCAAAGTAATTGTCACATCATTAAATCAACATCAAAACTGAATTCAAAATGAATTCTAAAAAAAAGTCTTAAATAAAAATAAGCTCCCAATCCCTAGTGTTACTAATCAGAGCGACGACTTGATAAAACTCCCAAAAACGATAAATTAACAGGAAGGCTCCAACGCCATCATTTGAGACTCACTGCTACTAGTTATCTCTTTCCTGCAAATCTGTACCCGGCGAGAGTACAGTCCAAATTTAAGAGGGTGAGAATATATCCAACACAAGAGAGGTACAAACACATGTATAGATTCAGATAAAATAATCATCAATTGCAGTTAGGCTTGTATACATTCATTCATAACATGTACATTCATTAAAATACAATCTATAGGCATCAATTCAACATCTTATAATAACAAGGAAGCTTCAAAAACAAGTAATAACATTAAGTGGACATTAATATAAACACCAACTATTCACACATAATCATAAAGAAACATGTAATATCCCGCTCATAAGTATCAGTTATCAGTGTTAGAAACTTGAGAAGCAAGCTTGGCAAATGTGTAAATAAGTGGAATGGCAATTATGTAAATATTAGCAAAGGGGAAGTTTATTTAAAAAAGAAGAAGGTAAGATATTTCTTACCATTTCTTCTTCCATTTTCTACACCAATCCAAAACTAGATATTCACTCTCCTCTCCCTCTAACTCACACGCCCTCCTCCCTAAGTGTTGCAATCCATCAAAGTTCATCAAAAAATCTTGTGAAGTTATTGCTAGAAAGCTTGTGTTGGAGGATAGAGCAAGAGAAAGTGAAGAGGAGAAACAAGGAGAATCAAGAGTAGAATAGATTGGAGCTAGGGCTTTTGGGATCAGAGTTTAGCAAGCACCAAATTGTGGATTAAGGTGAGCTCCACAGGGTTTTAGAACCCGTTTTGAGTAAGTTTGGAAGTTTATAGTTTTATGACCTAGTTTAAGGTTTTAGTGCCTAATTACCTTTCCATGTGATTCCTTGATTATTCATGATGTAATCTAGCTATATGCCTTAGAAATTGATCCATTAAGTCATTATGATGTCTGGGTATGTTTGGATAAGCTGAAATGGTGAAAATCACGTTTAAAACTTGCCCTATGCTGTCCAACTGCAGGTAAAATCGTGTCACGATTTTCCAATCGTGTCACGATTTCACAGGCAGAACCAAACACGATTTCTGGGTAGAAAATTGTGTCACGATTTCCAAATCGTGACACGATGGGACAGTAGGCAGAACATGTTGTTTTTTCATCAATTCTCGCACCATTCCGGCTATCTAATGCTACCTCGGACTCAATAACGACATGTAGTGACTAAGTGTCGCTAACAAGTATAGGAAGACCCAACCTTTAAAGAATGTATGGAAGAATTATAGATGAGGATAGGTACATTGGTTAAGGGAGGATTATCTTAATCCATAAGTTGTCATAGAGATGTTAAGGAACTAGTTTTGGGTTTGACCCTTACTAGGCAATGTTATGAACTCGATTCAGTATACACGAATCCAAGAATGATACAATGATGAAGCTTAGAACCTTTTATAGGTTAAGCACTTATGAATGATTACTTAAAGAATAAGAACAAGATACGAATATGTTATACGATTATGATCACGTGTTCATCAGACTCCGGGTTACGCCGGATGGGATTTCTTCGAAAGGGCTATCCACACGTCAGTTAAAAGATTTAAGCATGTCCATCAGGCTCCGGATTATGCCGGACGGGACTTCACCGAGAGGGTTGTCCACATGTAAAGTTAAGGTGTGTCCAGCAGGCTCCGGATTATGCCGGATGGGGCTTCACCGAGAGGGTTGCCTACACAAAGATAAGAGGAGTCCGGTGTTAGCCTGATATGATAGGAATTTCACCGGTATGATGGGAGATGTACTTCGGGGTTACTCCACCCGGATGCACTCCGTAAAACGAACCAAGATAATGTTATGTTTGTTCAACGCTAACTTCTAACCCTAAGATATGAAAGATGAATATGTATATTTTATATGTAATACGAGATATGATGATTAGTTCCTAGTGAACGAGATGTGATCATAGGATGTCCCCAAGATCACTACGTATAAGTCTAAGATTAAGAATGGAACATGATATGCATGAGATAAGACAATGAAGCGATCCTAGGTTTTCCCCTTGATCGCGATAAATGTAAAGAATGATGGCGATCGTAGGAATCCCCAAGATTGCCAAAAGTAGGCACGGCGACCCTAGGTTACCCCCGTGGTTGCCAACAAATGGTAGGGTAGGAGCTCACTGAGACGTTATGTCTCATCCCTTTCCTTCTGGTGCAGGTTCTTCGCAGGTAGCACGACGTAAAGGTAAAGAGAAAGCTACGGATTGATCGTGCTGCTTATGTTTTCTTGGATGTTGTATATGATATTGTATCATGATGTATATATATTATGGAGAATGTTTTGTATCGGATATTGAGTTGTATCACAAACTTATGCATTGTATATTCATTAAGCAACTTTCTGTATTGTATTTAATGTATCCGGTACGAAATTTTAATACTCGTAAGAGATCCTAGGCAATCTCTATATGGGTGTTACAATTTGGTATCAGAGCAGGTCGATTCAGACCGTGCCTTGGGTCATTAAAGTACAATCCAAGTTTGTGGACCTCTTGGATCCAGGACATTATTCTAGATGTTATATTCGGTTAAAACTGATCACTTTGACTTGTATATGACAGCTAGGATAAGATGTCTGGGAGAAGAAGAGGACCCGGTAGACCTCGTGCTAATCAAGCCAGTGATGAAAGTGGAGGACCCAGTATGAACTCATGGGAACAAATGATACAGCAGCAGCAGGCCTGGCAGCAGCAGTATCAAGAGCAACAAGCTCAAAACGCATTACAGTATCAGCAAATGATGCTGATGATGCAACAGCAATCTCAACAACAGGCCCAAGCTCAACAGCAATGGATGGAAATGATGCAGCAAGGACAGGGTTTCCATCCACAGCCACCACCTCCTCCTGCAATTGGTAATCCCGTGTTTCGGGAATATAATAGGCATCACCCTCCGGAGTTCAATGGAGAAGGTGAACCCCAAGAAGCTAGGAAGTGGATTAAGCAGATGGAAAAGATCTTTAGAATGGCTGAGTGTTCAGAAGAGGATAAAGTGGTTTATGCCACAAATCAACTCAGAGGCGCAGCAGAAGATTGGTGGGAATCTGCTCAGCGCCGGATGGAAGCCAATGGTGTAGAAGTGAATTGGGTAAACTTTAAAGAAGTGATGTTGGAGAAATATTTACCTTTGTCCTATAAGGTAAAGAAGGAGCAAGAGTTCTTAGAATTGAAACAGGGTAGCATGTCAGTGGCTGAATTCACCAAGAAGTTTGAGGAGTTGTCCTACTATTCCACACACAATGAGTATGCTGAGAATGAAGTCTGGAAGATGAACCAGTACAAACGAGGTTTGAGAGGCGAAATCGACACTGCAGTGAGCCTCCAAAGAACTGCAAGTTATGATGAACTGGTGCATGATAGCTTAGTGGTCGAAGCAGGACTTGCAAAGACCTCGAAAGAAAGATCAGTGGCTTTTGAAAGAAGGAAGAGCAGGATGCAGGATAAGTATCATGACAAGTTGAAACCGAAGGGGTCACCTCAAAGGGGTAAACAGACATATTCACCGAAGGCTGGTGCTATTTGCAACAATTGTGGGAAATCACATTACGGCGAATGCATGAAGGGTACAGGTATTTGTTATGGATGTAAGAAGTCGGGGCACATTATAGCAAATTGTCCAGAACAGAGGAATAGAAGTGGAACTGAAGGAACTACCACTAGCAAAGGAAGGGTGTACTCCCTTGATGGTGCAAAGGCCTTGGCAAATGAAGATTTGATTGCCGGTATGTGTTATCTTGGCTCATACCCAGTAAAAGTTCTCTTTGATTGTGGCGCTACTTGCTCTTTTATTTCATATAAATGTGTGGAGACGCTTCAATTATCCTTGTCTCCGTTGAATCCTCCAATGTTAGTGTCTACCTCTACTGAAGGCGGAATTGAGGCAAGCTATGTTTGTGAAAACTGTCCTATCACTGTGTCTAGTAAGACTTACTATGTTGATCTAGTGTGTCTCCCGATGGAGCAACTTGACGTGATTTTAGGCATGGATTGGCTCTCCGCTAACCATGTGTACATTGGATGTTCTGAAAAGAGTATTTATATGCCGACCAGTGATACGACGGAAGGTGTAGCTTTGTCTGAATTGATTAACCGTACCCATCAGTTAATTCAATTCATTTGTGCCCAAGATAAGGGATTCTATGTTATGCTCACTGTGGCATCAGAATAAGAGTTAAGTCCCAGTGATATTCCTGTTGTAAACGAGTACTTAGATGTTTTCCCCTCTGAAGTAACTAGTTTGCCTCCAGAGCGTGAGGTGGAGTTCTCAATTGATTTAATTCCAGGAGCGGAACCGGTGTCTGTGGCACCGTATAGAATGTCGCCTACAGAACTTAAAGAGCTGAAATCTCAGCTAGAAGAATTGATCCAGAAGCATTTTATCAGACCCAGTGTGTCACCTTGGGGTGCTCCAGTTCTGTTAGTCAAGAAGAAAGATGGAGGCATGAGGCTGTGTATAGACTACCGCCAACTTAATAAAGTGACTATCAAGAACAAATATCCTCTTCCAAGGATTGATGATCTCCTAGACCAGCTCAAGGGAGCAACGGTGTTTTCTAAAATTGATCTTCGGTCAGGTTACCATCAAATCCGCATTAAGTCTTCAGATGTGTCTAAGACGGCGTTTCGAACGCGTTACGGGCACTATGAATTTCTGGTTATGCCTTTCGGTGTAACTAATGCTCTAGCGGTATTTATGAATTATATGAACAGAATATTTCAACCTTACCGCGATCAATTTGTGGTGATTTTCATTGATGACATTTTGATCTATTCTAAAGATCCCCAGGAACATGCTCAACACTTGAGGATTGTTTTGAATGTCCTCAGAGACAAACAGTTATATGCTAAATTCAGCAAGTGTGAGTTTTGGCTATCTGAGATTAAGTTTTTGGGTCACGTTATTTCTCAAGGAGGAGTAGCCGTTGATCCGTCTAAAGTTGAAGCTGTGCTTAGTTGGGAAAGACCCAAGAATGTAGCAGAAGTCAGGAGCTTTCTAGGCTTGGCAGGTTATTATCGAAGGTTTATCATGAAGTTTTCTCAGATTGCCCTACCTTTGTCACGCCTTACCAGAAAGGATGCACCCTTTATTTGGGACGAAGAATGTGAAGAGAGCTTCAGAGTTTTGAAAAGGAAATTGACTAAAGCACCAGTGTTAGCAATACCAGATCCTGAAAGGAGATAGACCGTTTTCTGCGATGCATCTTCCAAGGGACTGGGAAGTGTTCTTATGCAAGGGGAGAATGTGATAGCTTATGTGTCCAGACAGCTCAAGACTCATGAAGAGAATTACCCCACCCATGATATTGAGTTAGCAGCAATAGTTTTTGCATTGAAGATATGGAGACATCATTTGTATGGTGCACAGTTCGATTTGTTTAGTGACCATAAGAGTTTGAAATACTTGTTTGATCAACGAGACCTTAACATGAGGCAAAGACGATGGATGGAATACTTGAAGGACTTTGATTTTGATCTGAAATACCATCCAGGAAAAGCTAATGTGGTAGCAGATGTCTTGAGTCGAAAGGCTTTAGTTAAAGCTGAGGTGATGATGCATACATGTGGACTATATGAAAAGTTTAGAGATCTTAATCTACATGTTACAGAGTTAGAAGGTGGCATCTTGCTGAACAAGTTAGATATTTTGTGCGACCTACGGTTTAGGATTGCACAAGCTCAATCTGTGGATATGGACCTTCAGAGGAAAGTTGGCCAAGCAGAGTTTTCATGGGCACCAGATGGTATATTACTGTTTGAAGGAAGGATTTATGTTCCGAATGATGAGGAATTAAAAAGGTTGATTTTAGAAGAGGCGCACAAGAGCAGTTTTAGCATTCATCCAGGTACCACCAAGATGTATCAAGATTTAAAGAGAGATTATTGGTGGCCTAGTATGAAAAGAGATATTGCGGAATTTGTGTCGCGATGCATTGTATGTCAGCAGGTGAAGATTGAACATCAAAGGCCTGCAGGAATGTTAGTACCTTTGGAGATTCCACTATGGAAATGGGAAGATATAACCATGGATTTTGTGAGTGGATTACCTCGAACACAGCGAGGACATGACTCCATTTGGGTAATAGTGGACCGGTTAACCAAGTCAGCTCATTTCTTGCCGGTTAAGACTACTTACCGAGCTTCTCAGTATGCCGAGTTGTTTATTTCGGAGATTGTGAAACTCCATGGTGTGCCAGCTAGCATTGTGTCTGATAGAGATCCCATCTTCACATCCCACTTTCGGAAAGCTTTTCAGAAGGCTTTGGGGACAAGATTAAAGATGAGCACGTCCCATCATCCTCAAACAGACGGACAATCGAGAGGACTATTCAGACGTTAGAGGATATGTTACGTGCATGTATCCTAGAAGATGAAGGAAGTTGGAACGATCACATACCATTGATTGAATTTTCTTACAACAACAGTTACCATTCTAGCATTGGAATGGCACCATATGAAGCTTTGTATGGTAGGAAATGTAGAACCCCACTTTGCTGGGCTGAGGTTGGAGATAAGAGTATTTTGGGACCTGAGATAATTCAGGAGACGACCCTAAAGATTAAATCCATTCAAGATAAGATGAGAATAGCCCAAAGTCGTCAGAAAAGTTATGCTGATAAGCGGCGAAGACCCTTAGAGTTTGAAGAAGGAGACCATGTATTCCTTAAAGTTACGCCCAAGTTGGGATTAAGAGGAGCATTCAGAACTAAGAAACTTTGTCCACGGTATGTTGGACCTTTTCAAATACTCAGGCGAGTCGGTCCAGCAGCTTATCAGTTAGCGCTGCCACCGGCTATGTCAGGTCTGCATGATGTATTCCACGTCTCTCAGCTGAGGAAGTTCATTCCTGATCCTTTTCAACCAGTGGAGTTGGACAGTATTGATTTAAGATCGGACTTGACATTTCAACCTGAGCCAGATCAGATAGTTGATCGTGATGTTAGATCTTTGAGGAACAAAGAAATTCCTATTGTTAAGGTTATATGGAAAGGTTCTCCCGACGGCGAAGCGACGTGGGAGCTAGAGTCAGAAATGCAAGAGCACCATCCACATCTTTTTTCAGGTAAATTCTAAATTTCGAGGACGAAATTTCTTTAAGGGGAGTAGATTGTAATATCCCGCTCATAAGTATCAGTTATCAGTGTTAGAAACTTGAGAAGCAAGCATGGCAAATGTGTAAATAAGTGGAATGGCAATTATGTAAATATTAGCAAAGGGGAAGTTTATTTAAAAAAGAAGAAGGTAAGATATTTCTTACCATTTCTTCTTCCATTTTCTACACCAATCCAAAACCAGAAATTCACTCTCCTCTCCCTCTAACTCACACGCCCTCCTCCCTAAGTGTTGCAATCCATCAAAGTTCATCAAAAAATCTTGTGAAGTTATTGCTAGAAAACTTGTGTTGGAAGATAGAGCAAGAGAAAGTGAAGAGGAGAAACAAGGAGAATCAAGAGTAGAATAGATTGGAGCTAGGGCTTTTGGGATCAGAGTTTAGCAAGCACCAAATTGTGGATTAAGGTGAGCTCCACAGGGTTTTAGAACCCGTTTGAGTAAGTTTGGAAGTTTATAGTTTTATGACCTAGTTTAAGGTTTTAGTGCCTAATTACCTTTCCATGTGATTCCTTGATTATTCATGATGTAATCTAGCTATATGCCTTAGAAATTGATCCATTAAGTCATTATGATGTCTGGGTATGTTTGGATAAGCTGAAATGGTGAAAATCACGTTTAAAACTTGCCCTATGCTGTCCAACTGCAGGTAAAATCGTGTCACGATTTTCCAATCGTGTCACGATTTTACAGGCAGAACCAAACACGATGGGACAGTAGGCAGAACATGTTGTTTTTTCATCAATTCTCGCACCATTCCGGCTATCTAATGCTACCTCGGACTCAATAACGACATGTAGTGACTAAGTGTCGCTAACAACTATAGGAAGACCCAACCTTTAAAGAATGTATGGAAGAATTATAGATGAGGATAGGTACATTGGTTAAGGGAGGATTATCTTAATCCATAAGTTGTCATAGAGATGTTAAGGAACTAGTTTAGGGTTTGACCCTTACCAGGCAATGTTATGAACTCGATTCAGTATACACGAATCCAAGAATGATACAATGATGAAGCTTAGAACCTTTTATAGGTTAAGCACTTATGAATGATTACTTAAAGAATAAGAACAAGATACGAATATGTTATACGATTATGATCACGTGTTCATCAGACTCCTGGTTACGCCGGATGGGATTTCTCCGAAAGGGCTATCCACACGTCAGTTAAAAGATTTAAGCATGTCCATCAGGCTCCGGATTATGCCGGATGGGACTTCACCGAGAGGGTTGTCCACATGTAAAGTTAAGATGTGTCCAGCAGGCTCCGAATTATGTCGGATGGGGCTTCACCGAGAGGGTTGCCTACACAAAGATAAGAGGAGTCCGGTGTTAGCCTGATATGATAGGAATTTCACCGGTATGATGGGAGATGTACTTCGGGGTTACTCCACCCGGATGCACTCCGTAAAACGAACCAAGATAATGTTATGTTTGTTCAATGCTAACTTCTAACCCTAAGATATGAAAGATGAATATGTATATTTTATATGCAATACGAGATATGATGATTAGTTCCTAGTGAACGAGATGTGATCATAGGATGTCCCCAAGATCACTACGTATAAGTCTAAGATTAAGAATGGAACATGATATGCATGAGATAAGACAATGAAGCGATCCTAGGTTTTCCCCTTGATCGCGATAAATGTAAGAATGATGGCGATCGTAGGTATCCCCAAGATTGCCAAAAGTAGGCACGGCGACCCTAGGTTACCCCCGTGGTTGCCAACAAATGGTAGGGTAGGAGCTCACTGAGACGTTATGTCTCATCCCTTTCCTTCTGGTGCAGGTTCTTCGCAGGTAGCACGACGTAAAGGTAAAGAGAAAGCTACGGATTGATCGTGCTGCTTATGTTTTCTTGGATGTTGTATATGATATTGTATCATGATGTATATATATTATGGAGAATGTTTTGTATCGGATATTGAGTTGTATCACAAACTTATGCATTGTATATTCATTAAGCAACTTTCTGTATTGTATTTAATGTATCCGGTACGAAATTTTAATACTCGTAAGAGATCCTAGGCAATCTCTATATGGGTGTTACAAAACACATCATCGAATATCACATCTATAAATATCACATCTTCAAATTACACATCTTCAGATAAACTTGCAACTATGTATGCAATGTCCCTAACTCGACTCTATATGCATGTGGTACCAAACCTATCACCATCATCAAATATTTTGGACATCAGAGTTATGTTACTGATTTTGTCCATACCATCGTTAAATATTTTGGACATCAGAGGTATGTTAATGATTTTGTCCACACCATCGTCAAACACAACATCGTGAAATAGACTCGACCATGAATGCATGAACATCAAATAATGACTCAACAATGCACATTTTTGTATGACTCAACAATTACACATATTTAAATAGCACCATCGTCAAATATCACATCTTCATATAGCACATCTTTAAATCACACATCTTAAAATAACACATCTTTATATAACACATCTTTAAATCAAACATCTTCAAATAACACATCTTTATATAAGACATTTTTAAATCACACATCTTTATATAACACATATTCAAATATTACATCTTTTCTCATCAATTAATATCTAATCAATTCAATCCGTCATCTAAAATATCAAATACTTTTTCTACCTTTATACTCCCTCATTTGTAACTACTAATTAATAACCTTATTTTTTTTATCACTCCTAAATATTTAAGAGAACATTGGATATCAAAGGTCCTACCATCAAGGTTAACAAATGCCACGCAGAATTAATAACTTTACTTCCTCTCATTCTGGCTATTATTTACTTGTTGTTGGAGACAACCCCAAAGAAATTGAACAATCAAAATTGTATCACAGGAATATTCCCAAAAAAATATCTATCTAGCGGCAAGACTTAACCTTATGAAAATACCATGTTTGGCAACTAAAGGGTCTAAAAGAAAGGAGACATAATTTCACAGGTAGATATTTAGCCTAACTTTAGATCATAGTTGATTTTTCCTATCATGAACATTGCTACACGTTAAAAACTCATATGGATGCTATACTAATTACTTCATATCTAATCATATAATGGAATAGACTAAAATATTAGAGATTGAATGCCACTTTGCCTAACTTCATGAATCCCAAACCTCTTGACATTAAAAGAATGTAGTAACGCATGAAATCAAGTTATACTGGATCCATCAAATTTTGAATAAAATAATAACAATAAAATCCCTTCTACATAGATTTTTATAGACATGATCTTGTTACTTCCAATTCAAATAAGACAAGAATTAAACACGTGTCATGTCAATAATTAGAAAAAAATAATACATAAACAACTTCAGTTCATGAACTGATAAGGAATAAGGAAAAACTAAATCAAACATATATTTTAGTAGCAATTATCGTAAAACATATTAGCGTTGTTTCCTAGACCATGGCAGCGATTCTAATACGGGTTCATATAGGAATTAGAAAAATTAACCGAATATCAATCATAAATTTAGTACATCAAAATCATGAATTTAAAGATAAAAATATATTCAAATCCTTCACTACTCATATGTTCATACAACCCTTATGGTGAATAGAGACTCCCCCCTTACCTCTAGTTTGCAGAATTTGAATGAATTCTGTGAAATCTTTCTCTAGGTTCTTCTCGCTATGCCTCCCTGTCTCTTCTCTCCACAACCCTAGTTTTTCTTTGATCCCTAATCTTTTCTGTTTGTTGTAACCCTAATTCTCTAATGCTCTCCTCTATTTATAGAGGTTATTTAAGTTTTAGTTATTCTGAAACTCTATCTCTTATCTTTTAACAAATTCATATTTTATTTATTTTTATTTTTTTCACATAAATTTAGACATATTTACTATATGCACCCCACTCCCCTATTCTCACCAAAAAGGCTATTTTCTTCAAAAAAATTATTTTCTCTCATCTTTTAACAAGTCAACCAACTCATCTATTTCTCAATAAATACAACCAATTAAATAAATAAGATCAAACAAACCAAAACTAATAATAATAATAATAATAATAATAATAATATCTAATACTAATTACTAATAACTAAGATTACAAATTGGGGTGTTACAATTCTCCCCCACTTAAAAAAATTTTCGTCCTCGAAAATTGTTTAAAGAAAACAGTTTTACCCACACTTGAAGCATCTTGCTTCTCCCCCACTTTGCTTAGACTCACTCAATAGAACGAAACAAGTATCGACAATACTTTCATACATGTCGCATACAACGGGATAAAAACAAAGTTTTGGCCTGACTGGACCGACCTGCTCTGATACCAACTTATAACACCCTAAACCCCACATTTTATTTTCTAATAAAATTCAATAAATAATTAAACACGCAAGGGTGTCACACATCTTGATCAAAACAAAAAGACTTCATTTAAATTAAAAATGTCGCAACGGAATAAATTTCAAAGCATTCAAAGTAATTGTCACATCATTAAATCAACATCAAAACTGAATTCAAAATGAATTCTAAAACAAAGTCTTAAATAAAAATAAGCTCCCAATCCCTAGTGTTACTAATCAGAGCGACGACTTGATAAAACTCCCAAAAACGATAAATAAACAGGAAGGCTCCAACGCCATCCTTTGAGACTCACTGCTACTAGTTATCTCTTTTCTGTGAATCTGTACCCGGCGAGAGTACAGTCCAAATTTAAGAGGGTGAGAATATATCCAACACAAGAGAGGTACAAACACATGTATAGATTCAGATAAAATAATCATCAATTGCAGTTAGGCTTGTATACATTACAGTCATGTAATATTCACATTCATAACATGTACATTCATTAAAATACAATCAATAGGCATCAATTCAACATCTTATAATAACAAGGAAGCTTCAAAAACAAGTAATAACATTAAGTGGACATTAATATAAACACCAACTATTCACACATAATCATAAAGAAACACATCATCGAATATGACATCTATAAATAGCACATCTTCAAATTACACATCTTTAGATAGACTTGCAACTATGTATGCAATGTCCCTAACTCGACTCTATATGCATGTGGTACCAAACTTATCACCATCGTCAAATATTTTGGACATCAGAGGTATGTTACTGATTTTGTCCATACCATCGTCAAATATTTTGGACATCAGAGGTATGTTACTGATTTTGTCCACACCATCGTCAAACACAACATCGTTAAATAGACTCGACCATGAATGCATGAACATCAAATAATGACTCAACAATGCACATTTTTGTATGACTCAACAATTACACATATTTAAATAGCACCATCGTCAAATATCACATCTTCATATAACACATCTTTAAATCACACATCTTAAAATAACACATCTTTATATAACACATCTTTAAATCAAACATCTTCAAATAACACATCTTTATATAAGACATTTTTAAATCACACATCTTTATATAACACATATTCAAATATTACATCTTTTCTCATCAATTAATATCTAATCAATTCAATCCGTCATCTAAAATATCAAATACTTTTTCTACCTTTATACTCCCTCATTTGTAACTACTAATTAATAACCTTATTTTTTTTTATCACTCCTAAATATTTAAGAGAACATTGGATATCAAAGGTCCTACCATCAAGGTTAACAAATGCCACGCAGAATTAATAACTTTACTTCCTCTCATTCTGGCTATTATTTACTTGTTGTTGGAGACAACCCCAAAGAAATTGAACAATCAAAATTGTATCACAGGAATATTCCCAAAAAAATATCTATCTAGCGGCAAGACTTAACCTTATGAAAATACCATGTTTGGCAACTAAAGGGTCTAAAAGAAAGGAGACATAATTTCACAGGTAGATATTTAGCCTAACTTTAGATCATAGTTGATTTTTCCTATCATGAACATTGCTACACGGTAAAAGCTCATATGGATGCTATACTAATTACTTCATATCTAATCATATAATGGAATAGACTAAAATATTAGAGATTGAATGCCACTTTGCCTAACTTCATGAATCCCAAACCTCTTGACATTAAAAGAATGTAGTAACGCATGAAATCAAGTTATACTGGATCCATCAAATTTTGAATAAAATAATAACAATAAAATCCCTTCTACATAGATTTTTATAGACATGATCTTGTTACTTCCAATTCAAATAAGACAAGAATTAAACACGTGTCATGTCAATAATTAGAAAAAATAATACATAAACAACTTCAGTTCATGAACTGATAAGGAATAAGGAAAAACTAAATCAAACATATATTTTAGTAGCAATTATCGTAAAACATATTCGCGTTGTTTCCTAGACCATGGCAGCGATTCTAATACGGGTTCATATAGGAATTAGAAAAATTAACCGAATATCAATCATAAATTTAGTACATCAAAATCATGAATTTAAAGATAAAAATATATTCAAATCCTTCACTACTCATATGTTCATACAACCCTTATGGTGAATAGAGACTCCCCCCTTACCTCTAGTTTGCAGAATTTGAATGAATTCTGTGAAATCTTTCTCTAGGTTCTTCTCGCTATGCCTCCCTGTCTCTTCTCTCCACAACCCTAGTTTTTCTTTGATCCCTAATCTTTTCTGTTTGTTGTAACCCTAATTCTCTAATGCTCTCCTCTATTTATAGAGGTTATTTAAGTTTTAGTTATTCTGAAACTCTATCTCTTATCTTTTAACAAATTCATATTTTATTTATTTTTATTTTTTTCACATAAATTTAGACATATTTACTATATGCACCCCACTCCCCTATTCTCACCAAAAAGGCTATTTTCTTCAAAAAAATTATTTTCTCTCATCTTTTAACAAGTCAACCAACTCATCTATTTCTCAATAAATACAACCAATTAAATAAATAAGATCAAACAAACCAAAACTAATAATAATAATAATAATAATAATAATAATAATAATATCTAATACTAATTACTAATAACTAAGATTAAAAATTGGGGTGTTACAATTCTCCCCCACTTAAAAAAAATTTCGTCCTCGAAAATTGTCTAAAGAAAACAGTTTTACCCACACTTGAAGCATCTTGCTTCTCCTCCACTTTGCTTAGACTCACTCAATAGAACGAAACAAGTATCGACAATACTTTCATACATGTCGCATACAACGGAATAAAAACAAAGTTTTGGCCTGACTGGACCGACCTGCTCTGATACCAACTTATAACACCCTAAACCCCACATTTTATTTTCTAATAAAATTCAATAAATTATTAAACACGCAAGGGTGTCACACATCTTGATCAAAACAAAAAGACTTCATTTAAATTAAAAATGTCGCAGCGGAATAAATTTCAAAGCATTCAAAGTAATTGTCACATCATTAAATCAACATCAAAACTGAATTCAAAATGAATTCTAAAACAAAGTCTTAAATAAAAATAAGCTCCCAATCCCTAGTGTTACTAATCAGAGCGACGACTTGATAAAACTCCCAAAAACGATAAATAAACAGGAAGGCTCCAACGCCATCCTTTGAGACTCACTGCTACTAGTTATCTCTTTCCTGCGAATCTGTACCCGGCGAGAGTACAGTCCAAATTTAAGAGGGTGAGAATATATCCAACACAAGAGAGGTACAAACACATGTATAGATTCAGATAAAATAATCATCAATTGCAGTTAGGCTTGTATACATTACAGTCATGTAATATTCACATTCATAACATGTACATTCATTAAAATACAATCAATAGGCATCAATTCAACATCTTATAATAACAAGGAAGCTTCAAAAACAAGTAATAACATTAAGTGGACATTAATATAAACACCAACTATTCACACATAATCATAAAGAAACACATCATCGAATATCACATCTATAAATAGCACATCTTCAAATTACACATCTTTAGATAGACTTGCAACTATGTATGCAATGTCCCTAACTCGACTCTATATGCATGTGGTACCAAACCTATCACCATCGTCAAATATTTTGGACATCAGAGGTATGTTACTGATTTTGTCCACACCATCGTCAAATACAACATCGTTAAATAGACTCGACCATGAATGCATGAACATCAAATAATGACTCAACAATGCACATTTTTGTATGACTCAACAATTACACATATTTAAATAGCACCATCGTCAAATATCACATCTTCATATAGCACATCTTTAAATCACACATCTTAAAATAACACATCTTTATATAACACATCTTTAAATCAAACATCTTCAAATAACACATCTTTATATAAGACATTTTTAAATCACACATCTTTATATAACACATATTCAAATATTACATCTTTTCTCATCAATTAATATCTAATCAATTCAATCCGTCATCTAAAATATCAAATACTTTTTCTACCTTTATACTCCCTCATTTGTAACTACTAATTAATAACCTTATTTTTTTTTATCACTCCTAAATATTTAAGAGAACATTGGATATCAAAGGTCCTACCATCAAGGTTAACAAATGCCACGCAGAATTAATAACTTTACTTCCTCTCATTCTGGCTATTATTTACTTGTTGTTGGAGACAACCCCAAAGAAATTGAACAATCAAAATTGTATCACAGGAATATTCCCAAAAAAATATCTATCTAGCGGCAAGACTTAACCTTATGAAAATACCATGTTTGGCAACTAAAGGGTCTAAAAGAAAGGAGACATAATTTCACAGGTAGATATTTAGCCTAACTTTAGATCATAGTTGATTTTTCCTATCATGAACATTGCTACACGGTAAAAACTCATATGGATGCTATACTAATTACTTCATATCTAATCATATAATGGAATAGACTAAAATATTAGAGATTGAATGCCACTTTGCCTAACTTCATGAATCCCAAACCTCTTGACATTAAAAGAATGTAGTAACGCATGAAATCAAGTTATACTGGATCCATCAAATTTTGAATAAAATAATAACAATAAATCCCTTCTACATAGATTTTTATAGACATGATCTTGTTACTTCCAATTCAAATAAGACAAGAATTAAACACGTGTCATGTCAATAATTAGAAAAAATAATACATAAACAACTTCAGTTCATGAACTGATAAGGAATAAGGAAAAACTAAATCAAACATATATTTTAGTAGCAATTATCGTAAAACATATTCGCGTTGTTTCCTAGACCATGGCAGCGATTCTAATACGGGTTCATATAGGAATTAGAAAAATTAACCGAATATCAATCATAAATTTAGTACATCAAAATCATGAATTTAAAGATAAAAATATATTCAAATCCTTCACTACTCATATGTTCATACAACCCTTATGGTGAATAGAGACTCCCCCCTTACCTCTAGTTTGCAGAATTTGAATGAATTCTGTGAAATCTTTCTCTAGGTTCTTCTCGCTATGCCTCCCTGTCTCTTCTCTCCACAACCCTAGTTTTTCTTTGATCCCTAATCTTTTCTGTTTGTTGTAACCCTAATTCTCTAATGCTCTCCTCTATTTATAGAGGTTATTTAAGTTTTAGTTATTCTGAAACTCTATCTCTTTTCTTTTAACAAATTCATATTTTATTTATTTTTATTTTTTTCACATAAATTTAGACATATTTACTATATGCACCCCACTCCCCTATTCTCACCAAAAAGGCTATTTTCTTCAAAAAAATTATTTTCTCTCATCTTTTAACAAGTCAACCAACTCATCTATTTCTCAATAAATACAACCAATTAAATAAATAAGATCAAACAAACCAAAACTAATAATAATAATAATAATAATAATAATAATAATAATAATATCTAATACTAATTACTAATAACTAAGATTAAAAATTGGGGTGTTACAATTCTCCCCCACTTAAAAAAAATTTCGTCCTCGAAAATTGTCTAAAGAAAACAGTTTTACCCACACTTGAAGCATCTTGCTTCTCCTCCACTTTGCTTAGACTCACTCAATAGAACGAAACAAGTATCGACAATACTTTCATACATGTCGCATACAACGGAATAAAAACAAAGTTTTGGCCTGACTGGACCGACCTGCTCTGATACCAACTTATAACACCCTAAACCCCACATTTTATTTTCTAATAAAATTCAATAAATTATTAAACACGCAAGGGTGTCACACATCTTGATCAAAACAAAAAGACTTCATTTAAATTAAAAATGTCGCAGCGGAATAAATTTCAAAGCATTCAAAGTAATTGTCACATCATTAAATCAACATCAAAACTGAATTCAAAATGAATTCTAAAACAAAGTCTTAAATAAAAATAAGCTCCCAATCCCTAGTGTTACTAATCAGAGCGACGACTTGATAAAACTCCCAAAAACGATAAATAAACAGGAAGGCTCCAACGCCATCCTTTGAGACTCACTGCTACTAGTTATCTCTTTCCTGCGAATCTGTACCCGGCGAGAGTACAGTCCAAATTTAAGAGGGTGAGAATATATCCAACACAAGAGAGGTACAAACACAAGTATAGATTCAGATAAAATAATCATCAATTGCAGGTAGGCCTGTATACATTACAGTCATGTAATATTCACATTCATAACATGTACATTCATTAAAATACAATCAATAGGCATCAATTCAATATCTTATAATAACAAGGAAGCTTCAAAAACAAGTAATAACATTAAGCGGACATTAATATAAACACCAACTATTCACACATAATCATAAAGAAACACATCATCGAATATCACATCTATAAATAGCACATCTTCAAATTACACATCTTTAGATAAACTTTCAACTATGTATGCAATGTTCCTAACTCGACTCTATATGCATGTGGTACCAAACCTATCACCATCGTCAAATATTTTGGACATCAGAGGTATGTTACTGATTTTGTCCACACCATCGTCAAATACAACATCGTTAAATAGACTCGACCATGAATGCATGAACATCAAATAATGACTCAACAATGCACATTTTTGTATGACTCAACAATTACACATATTTAAATAGCACCATCGTCAAATATCACATCTTCATATAGCACATCTTTAAATCACACATCTTAAAATAACACATCTTTATATAACACATCTTTAAATCAAACATCTTCAAATAACACATCTTTATATAAGACATTTTTAAATCACACATCTTTATATAACACATATTCAAATATTACATCTTTTCTCATCAATTAATATCTAATCAATTCAATCCGTCATCTAAAATATCAAATACTTTTTCTACCTTTATACTCCCTCATTTGTAACTGCTAATTAATAACCTTATTTTTTTTTATCACTCCTAAATATTTAAGAGAACATTGGATATCAAAGGTCCTACCATCAAGGTTAACAAATGCCACGCAGAATTAATAACTTTACTTCCTCTCATTCTGGCCATTATTTACTTGTTGTTGGAGACAACCCCAAAGAAATTGAACAATCAAAATTGTATCACAGGAATATTCCCAAAAAAATATCTATCTAGCGGCAAGACTTAACCTTATGAAAATACCATGTTTGGCAACTAAAGGGTCTAAAAGAAAGGAGACATAATTTCACAGGTAGATATTTAGCCTAACTTTAGATCATAGTTGATTTTTCCTATCATGAACATTGCTACACGGTAAAAACTCATATGGATGCTATACTAATTACTTCATATCTAATCATATAATGGAATAGACTAAAATATTAGAGATTGAATGCCACTTTGCCTAACTTCATGAATCCCAAACCTCTTGACATTAAAAGAATGTAGTAACGCATGAAATCAAGTTATACTGGATCCATCAAATTTTGAATAAAATAATAACAATAAAATCCCTTCTACATAGATTTTTATAGACATGATCTTGTTACTTCCAATTCAAATAAGACAAGAATTAAACACGTGTCATGTCAATAATTAGAAAAAATAATACATAAACAACTTCAGTTCATGAACTGATAAGGAATAAGGAAAAACTAAATCAAACATATATTTTAGTAGCAATTATCGTAAAACATATTCGCGTTGTTTCCTAGACCATGGCAGCGATTCTAATACGGGTTCATATAGGAATTAGAAAAATTAACCGAATATCAATCATAAATTTAGTACATCAAAATCATGAATTTAAAGATAAAAATATATTCAAATCCTTCACTACTCATATGTTCATACAACCCTTATGGTGAATAGAGACTCCCCCCTTACCTTTAGTTTGCAAAATTTGAATGAATTCTGTGAAATCTTTCTCTAGGTTCTTCTCGCTATGCCTCCCTGTCTCTTCTCTCCACAACCCTAGTTTTTCTTTGATCCCTAATCTTTTCTGTTTGTTGTAACCCTAATTCTCTAATGCTCTCCTCTATTTATAGAGGTTATTTAAGTTTTAGTTGTTCTGAAACTCTATCTCTTATCTTTTAACAAATTCATATTTTATTTATTTTTATTTTTTTCACATAAATTTAGACATATTTACTATATGCACCCCACTCCCCTATTCTCACCAAAAAGGCTATTTCTTCAAAAAAAATTATTTTCTCTCATCTTTTAACAAGTCAACCAACTCATCTATTTCTCAATAAACACAACCAATTAAATAAATAAGATCAAACAAACCAAAACTAATAATAATAATAATAATAATAATAATAATAATAATAATAATAACAATAATAATAATAATAATAATAATATCTAATACTAATTACTAATAACTAAGATTAAAAATTGGGGTGTTACACACAGCAGTTACCCTCGCGGTAAATATGAGAAGAAATAACCTGAACTCCAAGATTACGGGCATTATGCCAGCGGTTGCGAAGAATTACCGGGACAAGAGAAACATTTCTAAAAAGCAACAAAGCACTGGTGGAGTCACTTTCTAACCAAACGTTAGTCCACCCATGGAGGGCCGCATACTCCATGGCAAAGATGAAACCATGAATCTCCGAAAGGAAAACAGACGAGTTACCAAGATTACAGGTGAAAGCCCCAAGGAAAGTTCCCATAGAATCTCTGAATAAGCCACCACAAGCCGCATTACCTCCAGTGACCGAGCCATCAGTATTAACCTTCAACCAAGGAGAGGAAGGCGCCTTCCATAAGACCATAACAATGTCCTTGACACGCCGGTGATGAGGGAAAACAGAGAAGGAGTCAAGAAAAGTGGAGTCTGAAGCTAAACACTTGCCTGCGGAAACCATCCCAGACATAGCGACCAAGGAATGAATATGAACCTTAGCTGCATGAAGGCTGGCCGAGTTCAAAGTGAAACGAAGAGTGTTTCGAGAAATCCAAATAGTGTGCAAAGTATGTATCACCGCGGCCAGAAACATTCAGAGACTTGAGAAGAGCAACGCTGCGGAACACAAGAAAGAAGAGATTCAACTGAGTCTAACTCCATCACGCAATTGAGCTTGCCTCCGAGCCAAGACCAAAGACCCAACGCGAAAGAACATTGAAGGAACAAGTGATCCGAAGTTTCAGAGGTTTTAAAGCAGAAGGGGCAAACCGAAACAATAACACAACCCCGGTTCCTGAGATTGTCATCTGTAGGCATTTTACCATACATAATCCGCCAAAAAATAAAAGAATGAGAGGGCGGGATACAAGATCTCCAAATAGTCTCGGCCCATGGAAGTAAAACAGCTTCTGGCCTAAGAAAATCAAATGCTTGCTTCGCCGATAACTTACCATCCGCAGTCTGCGACCAAGCCAAAGTATCGGGAAGAGGAGTGACAGGCAAAACAATCAGCTCGAAACGCTCCTTCACAACAGGAAAGGACAGCAGAGCCGCAGGGAAGTTCCACTCACCATCAACAATCACATCCGCCATCGTGCCAAGAAAATTTGCGTGAAAAACCGGATCAATGTGCAGCAAATCAACAAGCGATTCCCCCAGCCAATTATCAGTCCAAAACTGCATATTAGTACCTGTGCCCACAATCCACAAAGAATTAGCAAGAACTGTGGCAATGTGAAGCTTAATACCTGGCCAAACCGACAATTTAAAATAGTGAGAAATCGGCTTCCCATTCTGAAAAAATCTCTTCTAAAAAAGGACCGACCATTGCGACTCCGTTGAAACAAGGCTCCAAGCTAACTTCAAAACTAAGGAATTGTTTATCAAACGAGTTGGCTTAATATCAAGACCCCCTGTAGCCCACAGAAGGCACATAATCTTCCAAGAAACCGTGCAAACCTTCTTAGTAAGAATGTCACCGCTCCAAATAAAATTTTTGATCCAAGTGTCCATCAAGCGCAAGAGTTTCCTCGGCCACATATAGACATGAAAGGAATAAACAAGCATACCATGAATAATAGATTTAATCAACTGAACACGACCCATGATAGAAAGAGAAATTCCTTTCCATGTAGCGAGCTTCGCCTTAATCTTGTCTGTTATGTTCTGAAAATGAGCACTCCTAGGCTTCCCCTTAAAGATAGGACACCCAAGATAAGTAAAAGGAATGCTGCCCACACTGAACCCCAGCAACTGAGCAATCATCTGAGCACGAGCACCTGTCATGGATCCAGTGAAAAAACGGCTTTTGGCAGTATTAATAACCTGTCAGGAAACCTCTGAATAAGCATGAAAAATTCTGAGAAGCCGGCGAATATTAGTCTTAGTCCCTGTACAGAAAATCATCACATCATCAGCGTATAAAACATGCGTTGGAAAGGAAACCCCGCGGGAATACGGCATAGGTGTGATTCGACCGGCATTGCGAGCAATAGAAAGAGCTCGACTGAGAACCTCTTCAGCAAGACAAAAAAGAAGTGGAGACAATGGGTCCCCTTGACGGACGCCCCTAGAGCAAGAGAAGAATCCAACAGCCTTGGAGTTCACCAAGATAGAAAGTCTAGCCGATTTCAAAATGACCAAAATCCAATCAACGAAAACAGGTGAAAAACCAAAGTGCTTCAACACCGCAAGCAAAAAACTCCAGTCCAAAGTGTCAAAAGCCTTAGAGATGTCAACCTTAAGAGCAACATTACCCCCGAGCTGCCGCTTATCAATTAAATTAATAGTTTCAGAAGCAAGAATAACACAATCAGAGATTTGTCGGTCCCTAATGAAACCGCGCTGCTCAGGAGAAATAATCTGCATAGTGATAGGAGCCAGCCGATCAGCAAGGATTTTAGTAACAATTTTAAATTGAAAATTGGCTAGAGCTATAGGGCGATAGTCCCCCATAACCTTCGCCCCAGGAGCTTTCGGAATAAGCACAAGTAGGTTGGAATTTATATTCGGTGCCAAATCACTAGAAATAAAAAACTCTTGCATTGACTGAATCACATCTGTTTCCACAATGTCCCAAAAAAATTGGTAAAAATGTCCACCAAACCCGTCCGGACCAGGAGCCCCATCCCCATTAAGGGCAAAAACTGCAGCTCTAATCTCCTCATGCAAAGGCAAGCGAAGAAGTGCGTGGTTGTCCTCAGAAGACACCAAGGAGGGGATCGTCTGAGCCACAAGATTATTCTGACTGCAACTATTCTCAACACAAAAAATAGATTGAAAGTAAGCAAGCGCGTGCTGTCGATATCAGCTGGATCAGTAATAACAGAGTCCCCATCCTGCAAAAGAGTGATGTTCTTGGTAGTAGCCCGGAGTGATGTTCTTAGTAATCAAAATGTATCATTAATCAATATGTATAGGCTAAGTAATGAGAGTAAGGATCCTCCCAATTTACTTAAAATAAATGGAGAATGTCTTTTAGTAAGAGATAGATACAACACGTAGATCCTTCTCTAAAAAAATATATAGATAATCATAATTTGGAAATGACAATGAGTTATTGTTAGTAAGTTAAAGATGTCAACCAATTAGACAATGTTGTAATGTATATTCCTCTATCTGAGATCAAATGTCACATTTGGATTGTGTGTTGTACTTTAGAAAATGATTAGTTAAATTGATTTCAATGATAAAATTAATATCTTTTATCAAACACCCTTATTAATTGTAGTTTTTTACATGACACTTATTAATTGTAGTTAATGGAGTAGTTAAGTGAAGTAAATTCAATAAATAATAATATATGTTGATAAACTTGAAAGTTAGTCAAAAAATATTAACTAATACTACCTCCTTTCCTTTTTAATTGTCACTTTTTGACATTTTACACAAATCAAGGCAATCAATAAATATTATTACTTTTGATACAATAAGTTATACTTTTACTATAATAATTTTTTTTTCATTTAATATTTCATTTCATATATTTCTCTCTCCGCAATAAATAACTAAGGGTAATATTGGTAAAAAAACATTTAATATTGCATTGAACTTTGAAAGTAACAGTTAAATAGAAACAAAAAATTTCTTCAAAAAAGACACTTAAAAAGGAACGGATGAAGTAGCTCTCAACATTAATTTCCTTCCTTCAAGCGATTATGCTAAGGAAAGAACTATGTTCCTCGGCTGTAGATTTCTTAATTACTCCAAAGAGCCTTAAATACAATATTTTCTGGGTGTTTGAGCTACTAAACTAAGAAATACATAAGTGAAAGATAAAAGCTAAAAAATAAATGAATAAAAATACGTAAAATAGATTGTTTGATCTGTGGCTTATTTAGAAAAATGTAAAAGTCTAGTAATTTATAGGCCAACGATAATCGTACTAATCAAAATGATGTGGTCTATATAAATTAGCCTTGTTTGGTTATTTACGTGAGTAGTGTGTGAATTTTCCCGACTTAAATCATCTATTTGCTCATTTCAACTAACATTTTTTTCAAGGTGTAAGCAATGTATTAGTGAAAAAATAATAAGCGAACCATTGATATTTTAAAGTGACAATTATTTTGAAATAGAAAGTGTCACATTTGCATTTTTTACAATTATTTTGAGACAAAAAAATATTAAAATGTGACACTTTTTATAAGACAGATGGAATAGTAGTTATATAGTTTTTTTTTTCTTTCATTCAAATGATATTGTTATGTGGGTGTATCGTTGATTCATACATACTGTATTTGAGTATTTCATAATCAAAGCCCAAAATTTACATTGTTCGCCCGGTGATACAATTTTCACCTTGTGAAGTTGGACAGAAAAGCATGCCAAAATTTGGACTTACTTGCCAAGCGAGACCAACTGAACAAAAAAGAAATTTTGAATCTTTCTGTTCATAGTTTTAAAAACTGGACCGGTGATCGAATCGGTCAAGACATCAGGTCATTGGTCCAACCATTAAATTATTGGTTGAACTGCATGACTGAACCGGATTTAATCGGATGATTTGAACAAACGACCCAATCTCTATATCAAATGTGTATATGTATTAAACTTAATTAAATTGGATAACTCAAGTCTATAAAAAAAATTATGACACTTATAAAATGTCATGAATTTCACCAAACAATTTCAAACACAATTAAATAAGCTCTAAAAGTATATATTAAAGTTAATAAAGGCACAATTAAATCTAAAATTTGTATGATATAATTTATCAAAATATATTTTCATATTATATCTTACTGTGTTGAGCCATCACCCTCAACAACAACAAAAATTATGAGTAGTGTTATTTGAACAATTATTTTTTGGGACAACTTGAGATAATCAAAATATACAAAGAAATGTAGGTATTGATACAAAAATCAAAACAATAGAAAGATAAAGTAAGAGTAGAATTCTACCATTAGATTATGCATCAACAACTTCATAACTTCTGCTCAACCTACTTACCTAAACAACTGAAATAAAAACAAAGAATCAAAATAGCTCTAAATGATTTTAAAAACAAAGACTACAACGTGATAATTTATTCAAGGCTTAATTGCAGTTTTGATCCCTTAAGTATCACGAATTTGCGATTTTGGTCCTCTATAAAAAACAATAACAAATCAGCCCTCTAAGTTTACCCCCTTTTGCAGTTTTGGCCCACTGGTCCAATTTTGACCCAGTCAATGCACACGTGACACCTCACTTAAGTGAGTAGGGTGCCACATGTGTAATTTTTAATTTAAAAATAAAAAAAAAGCCACATGGGTATTTCATTAATTAATTGCTTAAAAAAATGGTATTTCATTAATTAAAATAAAAATAAAAAAAGGAAGGAGCCAAAATAGGGGTAAGCCTGATAATTTCTCTTCCTCTCATACATGAAGAACTGTATTCTTCTTCTACACCATCACTATCAACACCAAGTTTCAACCACCATTCTTCCATCATCTCATACTCTTTCGCCAAACTATCTCCACCATTGAAACTCTCTTCTTCCTCTACGCAACCATTATTTTAATTTTTAAGATCTAAGATGTTGAAAATTTGTAACCACCACCTTCTCTCTTCTTTTCCGGCCACCACGAGCCATAATTTAAAAAATTAAACCTACCATAGTCATCCTCATGAGGTCCACATCAAAAGCCCTATATTTATTTTACGATCGGAGCAATTTTGCCGGCGACCACCGCACCGGAAACTGCTATGGTCGTGCCGGAAAACT
The DNA here is from genome assembly GCA_018208015.1 of Medicago ruthenica. NCBI lineage: Eukaryota > Viridiplantae > Streptophyta > Magnoliopsida > Fabales > Fabaceae > Medicago > Medicago ruthenica. The sequence goes on along the minus strand of CM031377.1, from coordinate 49,276,784 downwards.
CATCCACGACCATTTTATCCGTTTTCTGCTTTTATTATCGCATCTTTCTTCGGTTTTTCGGTAAATACCCAGATGAAAAAAAATTAAGATTTTGTTGATGTTAGAAATGGGAGTGGAAGAAAGATTGAATTTTTGAGAGATGAGAAGGGACCGGTTTGATTGGTGTGAGTATGGGAGAAGCAGATCCACGAGATCAAGGATTTCCTTTTGTGTGTCTGATACCGAAAAAGCTGATAAGTTGAAGCAATCTCTTCCTCATGGTTTGATTGTTCAAGATCTATAGAACAACAACAATCGTTTGGTTCTGTGTTTGCTACTGATTTGTGATTGTTTTTTTTGAGTTTCTATGATATTTGAAGATGTTTGGTTTTCAGTTTTTGATTTAGCTTAATTGATGTTATGAAGCTTCAAATCCCTTTGATTCTGTATGGGTATTAACATCACGCTCTTCCAATCCCTTGTTTTTCCAGCATAGTGTCCTTCCTTTTTCATTTCTTTTTTATTTTATTTTTTTAATTAATGAAATACCTATGTGGCTTTTTTATTTATTTTTAAATTAAAAATTTAATACGTGGCATCCTACTCACTTAAGTGAGGTGCCACGTGTGCATTGACTGAGTCAAAATTGGATCAGAGGGCCAAAACTGCAAAAGGGGGTAAACTTAGAGGGCTGATTTGTTATTGTTTTTTATAGGGGACCAAAATCGCAAGTTCGTGATACTTAGGGGGCCAAAACTACAACTAAGCCTTTATTCAAATAGCTCTAAATGAAACTAAAATTTAAGATGACTGAATCAAACAAAGAATCAACAGATACTAAAAGTATATGTATGATAATGTTATCAGCAATCAACTTAGTCAAATGCTTCCCCTAGAAGAAAAAAAGAAGAGTAATATGTGAACAACCATTTGAGACAACTTTGATGACAACTTCATTTTTCTCTTTTTTTATTGGTAAAAAACAATAGAGAGAAAAAAAAATAGAATAAGAACATAATTTGAGTATGAGAGAGTTGTCAAACATAATACTTTTTCAATTCTCTTGCAGCAAGCCATTGAGTGGAAAATCAAGGAAAAGTTTATATCTTATTCTTGTCTCCAGGATAGCAGTGCTTGCCTTCAAGAATGCAGACATGGTGCCTTGGCAGATAAGAAATAGATGGCTCAATTGTTTGGATTACATTGTTAATATTAATTTCACAGTGTCTCATATTTATAGGGAATGGAATGTTTGTGCTGACAGATTAGCTAACATAGGCCTTTCTTTAACTTCTTTTCAGTATTTTTATACTTTACCTATGGAAATCAGAGAAGCTTATACTCAGAATAGACTAGGGATGCCTAGTTACAGGGTCTCCTTTTCTTGAGAAGGTTTTGGCTTGGTCCCCCTTCTCCTTTTGTAACAATCTTTTTTGGTATATATTTTGGGTGAGGGTGCTAATTGCTCCTCACTAGCCTTAAAAAAAAAATAAAAAAAAATAAAAAAAAAAAGTATCTCTAGTTGGGCCGGGCCTTGAAGGCTCCGTTTAGGGTGAAAAATTGTATGATTGCTCCTTAAGCACCTTAAAATTGTTCACCCTCGTGAAAATAGTCTATCTGAAATTAGGAAACAATCATTTTGGTCTCTCGATGTGCACCTCATGGTCATAATGGTCCACGACTCAGAAAAAAACATAAACCCTCGATTCCAAAATCAGTTGGCCATTTTGGTCGCCGACGTTAGATTTGGCCGTTAAGTGTACTAAAAATAGTCAAGGGACCAAAGTGGTTAACATATTTTGGAGCCAAATGCTTTTTTGTGTTTTTTTCTGAGTCAGAAACGATTATGACAGCGAGGTGCACATCCAAAGACCAAAATGGTTGTTTTCCCATCAGAAATTACGACCAAAACAAATTTTACACACAAAAATAGTTAATCAAAATTACAATCCGATCGCGAGGGAATTTGAGGTGCCTAGAGAGCCATTGTCAAAATATTTTAGCCCCAATCCAATACTTGAAATGACCCATAACTAGATCCATCAATTGTACAAAAAAAAATTAGCACAAGACTATGCTCGTAAACCGTTGATAGCAAATAACTGATAAATTAGTTGACGAAGAATGAATTTATAACGAATAACAAATGAGTTAATTAGCTGATAACAAATAAGTTAGAAGATGAAATTTATAATGTTTGACAAAATAGCGGTTAAACTAGTTTTCTTTTTCTTCTAAAGAAGCGGTTAAACTAGTTTTTTTTAAGGGAACGGTTAAACTAGTTGATAAATATAAAATGACATAAAATATATTTTTAGTTAATATTTAAATATTTTTTCAATTTGGTTCACAACTGATAGATAAAACTTATAAGTTCAAACATTATTTGAACTAACTTATCAAAAAATAATATAAAATTCTAAAAACAAAGTAAATAAGCTAGATGGAAAAAATTGTAATCAAATGTATTTTAACGTATGACTTTCTAAACATAATCACAATGTATAAATTTTTTGAGGTGATAGTCGTTTTGGTCCCTAAATGTATAAAGAGTAGTTACAATAGTCCTTCAATGTATCAAAATATCAAAATAGTTTCTGATTGTGCAATCTGGTGGTCAAAATAGTCATTGATATTGAAATAGTCCCTCAATGTTTACAATAACTCTCGTTTTATAAGAATTAATATCACAATAAGTAAGTATATTGAGGGACTGATATAACAATATTAACATAACATTTTAACTCGAGTGACTATTTCGATTAACAAAATGCACAATCATAAGCTATTTTGGAATTTTGATGCTTTCAAAGACTATTGTGGCTACTCGTTACACATTCATGAATCAAAGTAAAAGTATCTTCTTTTGGTGGCTGAAAGCTAAAAATGCTAGTTCTCCTTTTGGTCACTATATGTGGTGGCAGCGACCCCTTCTCTGTTTGGGTATCGGTTGATTTTACTTTTTCTATTTTTCATAGAGATGTTATTGATGTAATATTTTTTGCTCTTCTTTGCCCATCTTGTGTTAGGGAGCATATTATTTTCTTGTGGTAATATATTTTATTTTGCCTTGTAAAAAAAATAACTATTACCCCAATTTGTTTTCCCTAATTCACCAAAATTAGTTGCGTGTAAGGAAAAAACTCTTGTGCATGTGTTTGGCCAAAAATTTCTAGATGTTCATTGCTTATAGTTACGTAACCCCTTACATCACTTTTTGGACATTCACGTTGTCATGCATTTTTTAATAGGAAAAGTGAACTCTCTAGGCCATGACTTTCATCTAAGAAAGACTTAAATATGCAAATAGTACATGAAAATAGGGCTCGTTTTGTTTTTGGTCCTTGGTAAAAACAATTTCAAAAAACAACCTTGCAAAATTTTGTCTTTTAAAAATGTCTCTGGTCCGACTTAACAGCTGATTTGGCACGGTTTTGGCCACGTGGCAATTGATGACCGTGCAATTTTTGCCACGTGGTGATGACGTGGCATGCCACATAATTAAAAACTTTAAAAAAACATTTTAAAAATAAAAAACAAATTAAAAATTCTTAAAATTATTTTCAAAATTAAAAATTAGAAATAAAAAACCAGGAAAATATATTTAAAAATTTAAAAAGCTGAAATCAAATTTCCAAAAAATAAAAAATCCTAAAAAATAAAAAAATCTGAATTTAAATTTAAAAATCCTAAAAAATAAAAAAATCTGAATTTAAATTTAAAAATCCTAAAAAATAAAAAAAGCAACTAAAATTCTTTAAAATTCTTTTTGAAATTAAATTCTTTTCATAATCATAAAATAAATTTCCAAAAAAAATTTGATTATATAATTTTAAAAAACTAAAATTAAATTTTTTGAAAATTATATAATCTGAAATTTTGAAAAAAAATATGAAATTTTTTTTAAAAAAATATCTGAGTAAATTATCTAAAATTGAAATTAAAAATTTTGAAAAAAAAATATGAAAATTATATATTCAAAAATTTCCGAAAATTATAATTTTCAGATTATATAATTTTTTAAAAAATTAATTTTCATATTTTAATTTTCAAATATTTATATTCAGATTTTAAAAAATTATATAATTTTTAATATTTAAAAAATTTAGTTTTTTCTATAACTATATAATCGGAAAATTTTTGGAACTTTTTTTTTATGATTTTTTTATTTTTTAATTTTTAAAAATAATTTTTAGAATTTAATTTTTTTTAAATTTAATATTATGTGGCATGTCTCGTCAGCGCCACGTGGTAAAAGTTGCACAATCAACAACTACGACTTGGCGAAACCATGTCATCTCACCTCAAAAGTGGGCCCAAGTTTTTTCAAAAAACAGAAAATTTTGCAAGGGTGTTTTTAAAAAAAAATTACCAAGGACCAAAAGCAAAACGAACCCTATTTGCAGGGACTATTTGCATATTTAATCCTTTAAGAAAATTTAAGGTGAGGGGTAGTTTCTTTGGAGTAGGATCATCACTATTTCTTTCATTTAAAAAAATATAGATATAAAGAAATTTGGAAAAAAAAAATAATGATTGTAGAACTCAATTAATGATAGGATTCATTCTTTATTTTTGTATCTAACTCTTTTTAAATAACATTCTTCATTTATTTTGAGAAAAATCGAGAGGATCTTTACTCGTTTTTCAATAACCATAAAAAAACACTCGCAATGTATTTGCATTTATCTCCATCTAAAAATACTAGCAGAGCTAGAATGCAAAATCACTAGATCTAATGTCTATCTTTTATCACTAGAACAAACTTTCGAAATTTCTAAACCCCTATGTCTTGACATGTTTATGCTATAGAGTCATTCAAATCACGTTCAACAATAAAGTGATATAATCTTAATAAATGTTTATAAGTAGGGATAGTTCTCACGTTACAAATCAATTTTGTGGAGTTGGGTTAGTCCAACCAAAAATTCTAGGACGTAAGTCATTATAGTTTTCTAGTATTATCTTACTAGTTTTCTATAGTTGACTACCGTTTTGTTTTGTTGAAAAGTAATCCTTGCTCCTAATAGTCAAACAGAACAATCCTTGCTCTATATATGAAAGTAAATCTTAGGAATCAATCAACGATCCAAAAACAGTTGTTTGAGTACAGAATTGATCAAGCTCTACGAATGGCATCAAATAAGGAAGAGGTGAAGGTTTTTGGATTGGTTGAAAGTCCATTTGTAACCAGGGTGGAGATTGCTCTTAAATTGAAGGGTGTTGAATACAAATATGAGTTAGAAAAGGTAGGGAACTTGAGTGATACACTCAAAAAATACAACCCTGTTTATAAGAAAGTTCCTGTTTTTGTTCACAACGATAAGCCCATCTCAGAGTCACTTGTGATTATTGAGTATATTGATGACACTTGGAAACAAAATCCAATCTTGCCTTCTGACCCTTACAAAAGAGCCTTGGCTCGTTTCTGGTCCAATTTCATTGATGACAAGGTAATTTCTCCTCTTCTAGTTTTCTTTGTGTAACTCTGGTCCAAGCTCATATATCCAACTTTAGTTAGCATTAAGGCCAAATACCTCTTTTGGTTCTTTAAGTTTGACAAAAATACCGGATTAGTCCTTTAAGTTCTTAAGTTTCAAATAGGTCTTTTAAGTTGTTAATTTATTACACCGCTACCCTTTTAAGGACCTATTTCAAATTTAAAAACTTAAAAAATTTCAAATAGGTGCATTAAATTAACAACTTAAAGGACCTATTTGAAACTTAAAAACTTAAAGGATTAATCCAGTATTCTTATCAAACTTAAAAGACCAAAAATGGTATTTGGCCTAGCATTAAATATGTTTGTTAGGCTCTGTTTGAGAGTTTTGAGGGGAGGGGAGAGTTTGTAAAAAAAAAGGAAGGAAGAAGTGGAAAGAATGGAGAGATAGAGTGGAGGACTTTGAAGAGTTTAGTTTTCTTCATACAAAATTATCATAATTTGAGGAACTAAAAAAATTGTATGGGAGAAGAAGTTTGAAGGTTTTCGGAGAGTTTTGGTGAGTTTTTCAAATCCAATCTATGTTGTTATAATACTTTCAAAGGGAAAAATACATTAATCATAAATATTTATTTGTCATTCTCTACAAAACCACTCTCTCAAAAAATTTAAAAAATTTCTCTATTTTTATCTCTAATCTTATCCCTCCGGAACCCTCTCATCTCTTCCTCTCTCCTCCAAACTCCCAAACAGAGCCTTAGGAGTAAATTACCAAAGAAGACTTCAAAACATAACTTAATTAGTAAAAGTTAACTTTGGGTGACCATACTTCAAATTTTAATAGTTATCCTTCTTCTAAACTTCTTTTTATGAACATGAAAGTTACATAGAAGACTTCCTATATAAAAACAAATTAATTAACTTATACTACTATGTGCGTAACAATTTTTTTTTTACTGTTAACATGGATAATTTAATAACTACCTTAATTTGTGAAACCAGTGTGTGAATGGTGTACGGAAAGCTTTTTTCACTGTTGATGAGAAAGAACGTGAGAAGATTATTGAGGAAACAAAAGAGGCTCTTCAATTTCTTGAGAATGAGCTCAAAGACAAATTCTTTGGTGGGAAGGAGATTGGCTTTGTTGATATTGCTGCCGTGATCATTGCTTTTTGGTTCTCTCCTATACAAGAAGCATTTGGACTGAAATTGTTCACTAGTGAGGAATTTCCCAAGCTTTATAATTGGAGCCAAGAATTCAACAACCACCCAATTGTCAAGGAAAAATTGCCTCCTAGAGAAACCCTTTTGGCCTTCTACAAAGCTCATTATGAAAGTCATTTTGGTTCAAAATAGATCAATTTAAGGCCATATGTACTTGTCAAATTTAAGGAAAATGTCTAAACTACTTGTTTGTCATTTTAGTTTCTGTTTGAATTTTGATGTCATACTAGATATATGCAACCTAGGATTTCTCCTTGGTTAAGAAATTCTAGGATTTTGTTCTTCTTCTTAATACTATTTTAGTTACAAATCCTTATTCCCATGAAAATGACACACCACTTTATAACAAAATCAATTTAATTTGTATATTTTATTAGTATAAAACATGTACAATGATGTATGAGAATATCATTAATGAATTTAAAACTTATATATAATTTATCATATTCATTTAAGATGTATAAAAATTAATTTGTAACCGAATTTCATAACATTTGAAGTTATAAAAAATAATAATAATTTGCTAAAAAAAAATAATTTCACAAGAAACTAAAACCATGCAACTAGCTTAGTGCTAAGAGCTTCCTCTTGCAACTTCAATACGAACAAAAAAAAAATCATACAAATATGCAATATTCTGGTTTGGTGAAGAAATACAAGGTTGGAGAGAATAAGGGGTTGTAGATTCAACTCCATACCAATCTAACGGATTTAGCTCCTTTTTAAGTCTGAAAATTGATGTTCTCCATTTTGTTTTGTTCATTTCCTTAATTCAACGTGAGTTAACTTACACTCAACATTTTTCAACGTGAGTTAACTCACGTTGACACTTTTAAGATTGGTTCAATCACTTTTTAAGTCGATTCAACCGATGTTAACTCACGCTGAAAATACTGAGCGTAAGTTAACTCACACTGAATTTAAGAGAATGAGCAATTTCATAAGTGAGAAGAGCAATTTTCTTTAAGTTTTCACCCCAGTTGACCCACATCTCTCTTATATGTAACAATTATTACAGATAAAGTTACGTGTTCGAGACACGTGTTCTATACTAGTTCATATTCAAAATAGAAATATCAAATACACATCATGTTTTTCTTTCTTTTTTTCTCTTTTCTCTTAGGTCTTAGAAAGTCTATTAGCGAAATTTACACACTATAAATGCTGAGAACTGAAAAATTGCAGATAAAACCCATGTTACTGTCTATCAAATGTCTATGTTGAATCAAAATGGGTTGTGTCCAATGCCTCTGAAGTTTTGATAATAACAAAGTATAAAAGAACAATTAGATATGCTAATATGTGTTCAAGTATGCAGGACCATAGAATTAAATTTAAATTGTTAAATAAAGTTTTGGTTCTTAAAGAACAAAGTTATGAGCACATTTAAGAGCATCTGAAACTTGTGAGAAGCTGAAGATTTGGAATAGACTCTGAAGAAGTCAAGCATCTATAGGTCAGAAGACTCTGAAAGAGCCAAGCATCTGAAGACATTCAGACTCTGAAGGCACGTCAGCATCAGAGGACTCTGACTGGTTTTGTCGTTTTCTGAAGGAAAGTCACTATCAGACTCGAATAGTAATATTTGTCTTCTTCTGACCACATGCAGAAACAAACAAAGGAATTCAAGGACAAAGGGAATGAAACAAATAATTCAAATTGATGCAAAAGAATTTTGAATGACTACTCAACGACATTATCCAAATCAAGTAATATTCAAATGTCTTGGATCAAGCTTCTCAAGGACTCAAATTTATGCGCTGACATTCTCCAATGTCTCTCATATCTTTCCATATATAAGGAGCCGAAGACTTGAAAAATATATATAACTCTTTGAATTTTTACAAGTGTCCTTACTCTGTCAAAGTCAATTGAGCACAAACACTTAGAGAATTTCTTATAAATTTTCATATCTTAGAAATTCTTAAGTCTCAGAGTTCATCTAAACTTTATTGTATTACACCTCTGATTGTATATCTAGTGTAAAACCAAACAATATTTTATTTGATTAAGTTAGATTATAGAAGTCTCTTGTTTGTGTGCTTGAGCATTCAAAGTCTCTTTCTTGTGTGATTGAGCAAGGGAAGTATATTACTTGTGTGTTTGAGCATATTGTAATCTGTGAAAATCTCTTGAAAGTGCATGGGGACTATACTACTCTCGGTCTGTGATAGCAACTAGTATAGATTACCCTGTGTTTTTGCTTAAGACTCTAAATTGTTTTACCAAACATTTAGAAAAAGTTTTGAAAAAGAAAACACAACACTTAGAGAATTTCTTATAAACTTTCATATCTTAGAAATTCTTAAGTCTCAGAGTTTATCTGAACTTTACTATATTACATCTCTGAGTGTATATCAAGTGTAAAACCAAACAATCTTTTATTTGATTAAGTTAGATTATAGAAGTCTCTTGTTTGTGTGCTTGAACATTTTGTAATCTTAGTGATTATAGTGAAAATCTCTTGAAAGTGCATGGGGATCAGACTACTCTCGGTTTGTGAGAGCAACTAGCATAAATTGCTTGGTGTTTTTGCTTTAGACTTTGAACTATTTTACGAAACATTTAGAAAATGTTTTGAAAAAGAAAACAAAATTCACCCTCCCCCTTGTATTTTTCTCACCTTCCATCTCTATGCAATTTTTTACTTCTAAGTTGAACTTGTGTGATTGGTTTTCTTAATATATATATAGAAAAAAAATAAAAAGGACTTATATAAAAAGCAATAAACATAGTATATAATAAACTTTGATTGTATTAAAGCTTAATCAAATGTTTATCAAATGAGACCCTAAGAGCATCCACATTGGTAGTAAACTAAAAAGAAGCCTTAAATGGTTCATGCACACATAATTTATTTATAATTTTTTAATGAAAATATCTATCAAGGACTCAATAATTACAATCATAGTAAACTATAAAAGTCCTTAAATAGATCACATTAATATATATTTTAATGCGTACATTTAGAAAAGAAATAAAAGGAAATTGAAGATAGCAAGAGTCAGATGAATTTGAGTTAATGAGACAGACTATATCTTTTCTATTTTAACTTTGGAATCTATTAGCTGTTGAAAGAGAAATGATCCTTATATTAATGATGATAATTGATGAATCTATACTATATGTAAAGAAAATAGGCTTAAAATATATCAGTTTGGACTGAATTTTTTAGTACTTATTTTACTTTCATTTAAACTATTTTATCATTTAATAATATTATTTTAAATTTTAATTAAAAAATTAAATCACTTTAAAATAAGAAATATTTCACTATCACATTTTTCTATGTTAATAATGTATTATTGGCGGTATTAAAAAAAATAAACAATTATATTATATTTGTTAAATTACCGTTGTTAAAATGAAATCTCCTTTGGATAAGAGACTCCAAATTAAATATGTTCTTTAGTCTTTACCCAAAGTAGTTGCGTCTAAGAGCATAAATATCGGTTACTTTTTAGAGTGTCTTTCCAAATATATATGACAGTGTGTCATATTACAACTATTTTACTTTGTCCAACAAGTGTTGTGGTACTGCATGGCCACCGTTTCTTTTCTACTTTTTTGATGTAAAAAATAATATAAAATTAGAATATGATTTTAAACTATAAATTTGAGGTGGGTTGTGTGATTAAGTGGGACCTAATTTAGAGTTTTGGAAGAGTGGTATGTATATATTTAGAAAATGTAGTTGAGTGGTTTAAATAATTAAGAAGTGTGAAGTAAATGTATTATAAAGGATCTATTTATACCACCCATATGAGTGACATGAAGGTGGTTGCTCGAAGGATAAAACTCATACGGTTTTGTTTGCCCAAAACTATCTCAACACGTTGCTAGTGGTTACGTAATCCCTTACATCACTATTTTGGGCATTCACGTAGTCAGAAATTTCTTAATAGGAAAAGTAGATCGATTTCTACTCCTCTTGACTTGGGCAATATTACCACTGATTCTAAATATAAGTATTTTTTATTATAAAATTATTTTTAAATATAACAACCTTAAATTTATATCTTCCCTAAAAAAACCTTAAATTTATATATGTCCTTAATTATAGGGAAATGTTAAAGAGTGCCTGTGGGTACTCTTTAAGACCTTTAAAAGGTAACTTATTTTAAAAACTTATGTAATTAATGCATTAAAAATTGAAATATTTGACTTTTTTATAGAATAATTTCTTCTTTTGGAATGCTTAAAGAGTGCCCCGGGGGCAATTGTTAACAAGACCCTTAATTATAAACTATTTTTATAAAAAAAAAATCTCAAATTAAGTATTAACACGATAATAGTCACCCAACATTATGTGGATGGTAAGTAATCCTCAATTCATCAATGAGTAATGTCGACATCATGCAAGTATCAACTTTCAAGTAGATTTTTGGACGAAACTTCCAAGTAGATATAAATAGGGTGCTATCTCCCATGCGCAGGCTTAGTAGGTCTCGCACGGTGCATGACTTTTGAAAATTAATTTTTTTTTAAAGAACATTTTGAGAATTAATGGAAGCTGTTGGATTAGCCCAAGAATAACTGAATGGTTGGGATCAAATGACACAGTTACATGTAAAATTGAGCTTGTTTATATTTCATTGATAATCAATATGTTCTAGAAAATGGAATAATAAAGGTTATTTTTGGAAATAATGCAAAAAATAAGAAAAAACTAGGAATCACTCAAATGGATGGAATCCAAATAATGTCTAAGGGCATTGTTTAAGGAACTCATAAAAAGAAATTTTGTCTTGAAAATACAAGTCAGACACACGTAAATGTCATCACTATACAATTTCCAATGTAATAGTTACTACTTTTGAGTAAAAGTATAGACACACTTATAAATTAAAAATTATAGACATGTATAAATTAACACATGTATAAATTACAAAAAACCAGGTCCTTGTATTAATATGAGTAAAAAATATAGACACGCGTATAAATTAAAAAAACTGTATTGATATATGAGTAAAAATATAGACACATGTATAAATTATTAAAAAAAAATATTCGTGTTGATATATGAGTAAAAATATTGACATGTGTATAAATTATAAAAATTTGATACCCATATTGATATATGAGTAAAAATTAGACACTTGTATAAATTATAAAATAAAATAGGAACCCGTATTGATATATGAGTAAATACAAACAAGTGTATAAATTATAAAAAAAAAAATAGGTACATGTATTGATATATTAGTAAAAATATAGACACGTGTATAAATTTAAAAAGTGAGTCTTAGAAAGTTAGTCTTAGGAAGATTCTCATAGAACGGAAGTTAGTCTTAGAAAGATTCTCATAGAACAAAAGTTAGTCTTAGAAAGATTATCATATTATGGAATATTAGTTCCTGGGAAGATTCTTATAGAACATAATCTTAGTTCTTAGAAAGATTCAGAAGTTAGTCTTAGGAAGATTATCATAGAACGGAAGTTAGTCTTAGGAAGATTATCATATTACAGAATATTAGTTCTTAGGAAGTTTCTCATAGAGCGGAAGTCAATCTTTGAAAGATTCTCATAGAACGTTAGTATTTAGAAGATTTTCATAGAACAAAAGTTAGTCTTTGAAATATTTTCATAGAACGCAAGTTAGTCGTTGGAAAATTCTCATAGAACGGAAGTGAGTCTTTGGAAGATTTCTCATAGAACGGAAGTCGGTCTTTGAAAGTGTTGAAAGTGCAGTGACTAATGGCATATTTAAGCTTTTTTTTTTTTTTTAATTTTTACATGTGTGTATATTTTTACTCATATATCAATACGAGTAACTAATTTTTGTAATTGATACAGGTGTCTATGTTTTTACTCATATATCAATACGGGTACCTAATTTTTTTTTATTTATATACGTGTCTATATTTTTATTCATATATCAATACATGTATCTAATTTTTTTTATTTATATATGTGTCTATATTTTTCCTCACCTATCAATACTGGTGGCTAATTTTTTAAAATTTATACACGTGTCTATATTTCTACTCATATATCAATACATGGACCTATTTTTTTTTTTTATAATTTTTACACGTGTTTATATTTACTCATATATTAATACGAGTTCCTAATTTTTTTTTAATTTATACAAGTGTCTATATTTTTACTCATATATCAATATGGGTATCGATTTTTTTAATTTATACATGTGTCTATAGTTGTACTCATATATCAACACAAGTATTTTTTTTTTATAATTTATACATGTGTCTATATTTTTACTCGTATATCAATACGGGTACCTAATTTTTTAAATTTATACGCGTGTCTATATTTTTACTCATATTAATACAGGGACCAGTTTTTTGTAATTTATACATGTGTTTATATTTGTACTCATATTGAAGCAAGCACCTGTTTTTTTTTAATTTATACACGTGTCTATAATTTTTACTATTTATACGTGTGTCTATACTCAAAAGCAGTAACTATTACATTGGAAATTGTATAGTTATGACTTGTATTTTCAAGACAAATTTTTTTTTTGTAGGCTCCTTAAACAATGCCCTTAGATAGGAGTATTATTTGGATTCCATCCATTTGAGTGATTCTTAGTTTTTTCTTAATTTTTTGCATTATTTCCAAAAAAATACCCTTTATTACATTCCATTTTCCACCACATATTGATTATCAATGAAATATAAACAAGCTCAATTTTACATGTAACCGTTTCAATCCCAACCATTCAATTATTCTTGGACTGATCCAACGACTTCCATTAATTCTCAAAAGGTTCTTTCAAAATAAAAATTTCTCAAAATATCATGCATCGTGCGAGACCAGCTAAGCCTGCGCACGAGAGACAACGCCTATAAATAGTAGCTCCATAGTATGATTTCTAAAAAACACTAATTTTTTTTTTGTAAATCGGAAATCATTCACGCGCAACTGCGGAGACTAATCATCATATCTTGTGGAATCTAAATAGACTACAAGAGAGAGCGTTTTAACGCTATTGTATACCCAATACTGAATTCGAACCCAAAAATCTCTGTCCATTTATGATGTCTCAACTCTCAACGCGTGTATCGAATGATCAGTTTGCTTAATTGAATACAGTTCTATATTTTTTTTTTACTGGAATATAGTTTTCCTAGTTGACTTCCGTTTTTTGTTATATAAAATTTCTATATCTTAGAATATTAATTGAATATTAATACCCCAGGCTCTATATAAAAAAAGTAGATCTTAGAATCAATCAAAGATAGTCAAAACAGTTGTTTGAGTAAAGAATTGAAGCTCCACGATGGCATCAAATAAGGAAGAAGTGAAGCTTTTTGGAATGATTGTAAGTCCATTTGTGTGCAGGGTGGAGATTGCTCTAAAACTGAAAGGAGTTGAATACAAATATGAGGTAGAAAAGTTTAAGAACTTGAGTGATACACTCATCAATTACAACCCTGTTTATAAAAAAGTTCCTGTATTAGTTCACAATGAAAAGCCTATATCAGAGTCCCTTGTGATTATTGAGTATATTGATGAGACTTGGAAACAAAATCCTATCTTGCCTTCAGATCCTTGTAAAAGAGCCTTGGCACGTTTCTGGTCCAAATTCATAGATGATAAGGTAATTACCTCTCTCTCTAATTTTGCTTTGTGTAACTCTAATCGAACTTCACACACACATACACATATATATTTTTTTAGAGGATATAAATGCATACATATACATATATAATATGATTTTAATATTTATGATTTTAATAATTTTATTACCTTAATTTGTGAGACTAGTGGTTGGATGCTATACAAAAAGTTTCATTCACTCTTGATGAGAAAGAGCTTGAGATGGGTATTGAGGAAACAGAAGTGGCTCTTCAATTTCTTGAGGATGAGCTCAAGGGCAAGTTCTTTGGTGGAGATGAGATTGGCCTTGTTGACATTACTGCAGTGATCATATCTTTTTGGCTGCCTATTGTACAAGAAGTAATAGGACTGAAGTTGTTCACTAGTGAGAAATTTCCAAAGTTATACAATTGGAGCCAAGACTTGAACAATCATCCAATTGTCAAGGAAAAATTGCCTCCTAGACTAGAAACCCTTTTGTCCTTCCAAAGATCTCGTTCTGAAAGTCTTGCATCTTCAAAATAAATTAGTTTAAGATTATATTTATTTGGGTGATTTAGGAGAAATGTTAATCTACTTGTTTCTCATTTTGGTTTTTCCTTGAATTTTCATGTCAAAATAGATATATGCAATCTATTATTTCTCTTTTTTTTTTTTACAAGATATACTATTTCTCCTTGTTTTATCCTTTTTTAACAAACCTTCTTTTATCCTCTTTTGTACTATTCTTGTTAATAATAAAGAAAATAAACATGTCGCTTTTATAACAATTGATTTGATTTTTTTTGTCGGGTGGCCCAATGACTAAAAATTCATTTTTAGGGCTTGTTTGATGATCAGGATAGGGAGACAAAATATAATGTTTATCATATCCTGCTTAAATATCATGTTTGATGCACCAAAGAGATATTTAAAATAAATCATTTTCCTATCCTGACTTGCCTTTGTAATTTTTATCCTGAGTATATGCTAAGTTAGAAACTATCTTGATAGGATTAAAAATTCATTTCTTATTTATTATCATGATATTCTGCGGTTTTTAAAATGTCATTTTAAAAATAATGATATGTTTTTTTTTAAAAAATAAAATAATGATATCTTGTTTGTTATCATGTGCGCATCAAACATATGAAGGATTAATGTTTATAATGTCCATATCATATCATGTCTCTATCCAACTCTATATTATATCTTGTTTTTATCTTATCATGACCATCAAACGGACAATTAAGATAAATAAGTGGTGAATCCGAGGTTTGAACTCTGACCCCAACATATTGCAATGTCCATATTAACTGAGTTGTATTTAAGTGGACACATTGTTTTTTGTATAATGATGTCACAATTTAATATCTTGGAGAACCAAAAGATGGGGATCTTGGGAAAGGGTTGGTCCCTTTTGGGAAGTGATTTGTGGTTTGGGAAAGTTGGGAAACACATGAGAGGTTGAGTCTTTGTGAGCAACTTGGGTGAATCTTAGGAGACCAAAAGAGGAGATCTTTTGAAAATCAAAGGCTAAGTGTTGGTTCATTTTGGGGTTAGAATCTAGAGTTGGAAAACAATTTGTAAATTCATTGGGTAGGGGAATCGTTGAGTCTCTTGGTCACGTAAAGAGATTTGGGAAAATGGTAGAAATTATGATTGCTCTTGGAGACTTGTTGAAGTTAATTTATAGTAACTCTTTTTCATATCTTTGTAAAGAAACTCTTTATTTATGAGGTTGAGAGATCTATCTCCTCTTGATAAAGGACATTGTTAGGCCGAACTAGGTGGACAATTCTTGATGTGTTGTTCTCTATTCACTACTCATTTTATCATGTTGTTCTTTGGTTCGATTTTGATTTTGTTTTACACGTGGTTGCTAGATTAGATCTAGATATGTTCTTGTTGCTTGTGATTGTTTGGTTGTTGGTTGCTATTGATACGTGCTCCACATATCTAAATTTTTTGGTTTAATTTTGAGTTCCATATTCACAATAATGCTTATAGGTAAACATCTCAGTTTCATATAACAAGAAAATTGATACGACCGATGTGCTTGTATCCAAGACTACTTTGTTTATTTCATTTCGTGACCCGAACGCGCGCCAAACTTGGACGAAGAATGGACACTTGTAACACCCATACTAAATTATCTAGAATATTTAGCATGCGTATTAATCTGATATCGGGTACATTAAAATTTTCAATAATAAATACAATATAAAACTACTGAATGTGTACAAATAGCTCGTTTATACAAATATCCAAATATCATATAAGTTTATCCTCATAAACATAGATAATCTGTCAACCTCCTGAGCTTGTCCTTGACGAGCATCTGCACTCCATCCAGCGTCTTCCTGAAGATCTTCATGAACATCTCTTGCTAACCTGTAAACCTGCACCAGAAGGATTGGGATGAGACATAATGTCTCAGTGAGCTCCAGCCCAACCTACTGTTGGCAACCACGGGGGAAACCTAGGGTCGCCGTGCCTACTCTCGGCAATCTTGGGGATACCTATGATCGCCAAGTCTTTCTCTACATATTTCGCGATCAAGGGGGAAAGCTTAGGATCGCTACTTGTCTTTATCATGTCTTATTGTAATATCCCACTTAGATGTAGCACTCATCTGTGTTAGAAGCTTGAAAAGCAAGCAAGACAAACAAGAAATTAAGGGAATGGCAATTTTGTAAATAAGCCTAAGAGGGAGATTAATTTGAATTTGGGACAAGATATTTAATTATGTTCCTATCCATTCTTTCATTTCTATTTCATTTTCAGCTTTCTTCCCCTCCATTTCTCATCTCTCACGCCCCAAACTCTTCATACCAATATTCCACCAAACTTCAACTTAAACCTAGTAAGAAATCTTGCTAGAAAACTTGAGTAGAAAGCTAGAGCAAGGGAAAAGAAAAGAAGAACAAGGAAGAACAAGAGAAGAGTTAAGCTTGGAGTGTTATAGAGTTTTGGATTCAAGCTTATATAGCACCAATTGTGGATTAAGGTGAGCTCCACAGGGTTTTAGAACCCGTTTATGTAAGTTTGAAAGTTTACAGCTTACTTACCTAGATTAGGGGTTTTTGTACCTAATTGCTTTTCTAGGTTAATCTTTGATTGTTGATGATATTAACTAGCTATATGCCTTAGAATATGACCCTTGAACATGTTATGATGTCTGGGTATGTTGGATAAGCTGAATTGGTGCAAAATCACGTTTAAAACTTGCCAAATACTGTCTAACTGCAGGTAAAATCGTGTCACGATTTTCCAATCGTGTCACGATTTCACAGGCAGAAACAAACTGATTTTCTGGGTAGAAAATCGTGTCACGATTTCCAAATCGTGACACGATGTGACAGGACAGTGTATACCATGTTTTTTTCATCCTTTCTCGCACCACTCCGGCTTTCCAACGCTACCTCGGACTTCATAACGCTTAGTAGTGATTAAGTGATACTCTTAGGCATTGAAAGACCCATCATTTGGGTAATGTATAGATGAATCATAAGACAAGGAAGGGCACTAAGATAAGAGAGAAGTATACTAATCCATAAGCCATCATAGTGATGCCAAGAACTAGTTTAGGGTTTATCCCTTATGAAACAATGTTATGAACCTAGTATAGTTTATACGATATCAAGAATGATACGATGATTAAGGTTAGAACCTTTATAGGTTAAGCCCTTAGGAATGACCAATTAAGGTATAAGAATACGATACGAATATGTAATACGATATGATCACGTGTTCAGCAGACTCCGGGTTACGCCGGATGGGATTTCTCCGAAAGGGCTATCCACACGTAAGTTAAAAGATTTAAGCATGTCCATCAGGCTCCGGGATTCGCCGGATGGGACTTCTCCGAGAGGGACGTCCACATGTAATTAAGATGTGTCCAGCAGGCTCCGGATTATGCCGGATGGGGCTTCACCGAGAGGGTCGCCTACACAAAGATAAGAGGAGTCCGGTGTTAGCCTGATATGATAGGATTTTCACCGGTATGATGGGAGATGTACTTCGGGGTTACTCCACCCGGATGCACTCCGTAAAACGAACCAAGATAATGTTATGTATGTTCAACGCTAACTGCTAACCTATGAATACGTAAGACGACTATGAATACGAGTTATGATGTGTAATTCCTAGTGAACGAGATGTGATCCTAGGATGTCCCCACGATCACTCCGTAAAAGTCAAAGTTTAAGAATAGGATATGAAGTACATGAGATAAGACAATGAAGCGATCCTAGGTTTCCCTTGATCGCGATAAAAGTAAAGAATGATGGCGATCGTAGGTATTCCCCAGGATTGCCAGAGTAGGCACGGCGACCCTAGGTTACCCCCGTGGTTGCCAACAGTAGGTAGGGTAGGAGCTCACTGAGACGTTATGTCTCATCCCTTTCCTTCTGGTGCAGGTTCCTCGCAGGTAGCACGACGAAAAGGTAAAGAGAAAGCTACGGACTGAACGTGCTGCTTATGTTTTTAGTATTTGGACCTTTGTATTTGGATGATGTATCATGATGTATATTATGGAAATGTTTTGTATCGGATTATGGAATGTATCAAAGACATATGCTTTGTATTAATAATAAACAACTTTCTGTATTGTATTTAATGTATCCGGTACGAAATTTTAATACTCGTAAGAGATCCTAGGCAATCTCTATATGGGTGTTACAATTTGGTATCAGAGCAGGTCGATTCAGACCGTGCCTTGGGTCATTAAAGTACAATCCAAGTTCGTGGACCTCTTGGATCCAGGACATTATTCTAGATGTTATGTTCAGTTAAAACTGATCACTTTGACTTGTATATGACAGCTAGGATAAGATGTCTGGGAGAAGAAGAGGTAGACCTCGTACCAATCAAGCTAGCGATGAAAGTGGAGGACCCAGTCAGAATTCATGGGAACAGATGATGCAACAACAGCAGGCCTGGCAGCAACAATACCAAGAGCAACAAGCTCAGAATACATTACAGTATCAGCAAATGATGCTGATGATGCAACAGCAATCCCAGCAACAGGCCCAAGCTCAACAACAATGGATGGAAATGATGCAACAAGGACAAGGTTTCCATCCTCAACCACCACCACCTCCAGTAATTGGAAACCCCGTGTTTCGGGAGTATAACAGACATCACCCTCCAGAGTTCAATGGAGAAGGTGAACCTCAAGAAGCAAGGAAGTGGATTAAGCAGATGGAGAAGATCTTTAGAATGGCTGATTGTTCGGAAGAAGACAAAGTGGTCTATGCAACAAACCAACTCAGAGGCGCAGCAGAAGACTGGTGGGAATCTGCTCAGCGCAGGATGGAAGCCAACGGTGTAGAAGTGAATTGGGAGAACTTTAAAGGAGTAATGCTGGAAAAGTATTTACCTTTGTCTTACAAGGTAAAGAAGGAGCAAGAATTCTTAGAGTTGAAGCAAGGAGGAATGTCAGTTGCAGAATTTACTAAGAAGTTTGAGGAGCTGTCTTATTATTCTACACACAATGAATATGCTGACAATGAAGTGTGGAAAATGAATCAGTATAAGAGAGGTTTAAGAGGCGAGATTGACACTGCAGTAAGTCTCCAAAGAACTGCAAGTTATGATGAACTAGTACATGACAGCTTGGTGGTCGAAGCAGGACTTGCAAAGACCTCAAAGGAAAGATCAGTGGCTTTTGAAAGAAGGAAGAGCAGGATGCAAGATAAGTATCATGACAAGTTGAAACCGAAGGGATCACCTCAGAGGGGTAAACAGACGTATTCACCGAAGGCGGGTGCTGTTTGTAACAATTGTGGGAAGTCACATTATGGCGAATGTATGAAGGGTACAGGTATTTGTTATGGATGTAAGAAGCCGGGGCATATTATTGCAAATTGTCCAGAACGGAGAAATAGAAGTGGAACCGAAGGAACTACCACAAGCAAAGGAAGGGTGTATTCCCTTGATGGTGCAAAGGCCTTGGCAAATGAAGACCTGATCGCCGGTATGTGTTATCTTGGCTCATACCCAGTAAAAGTTCTTTTTGATTGTGGCGCTTCATGCTCTTTTATTTCATATAAATGTGTGGAGACGCTTCAATTACCTTTGTCTCCGTTGAATCCTCCAATGTTAGTAACTACCGCTACTGAGGGCGGAATTGAGGCGAGTTATGTCTGTGAAAACTGTCCTATCACTGTGTCAAGTAAAACTTATTATGTTGATCTGGTATGTCTCCCGATGGAGCAACTTGACGTGATTTTAGGCATGGATTGGCTATCTGCTAACCATGTATATATTGGATGTTCTGAAAAGAGTATTTATATGCCGACCAGTGATACGACGGAAGGTGTGGCTTTATCTGAATTGATTAACCGCACCCATCAGTTAATCCAATTTATTTGTGCTCAAGATAAGGGATTCTATGTGATGCTCACTGTGGCTTCGGACTCAGAGTTAAGCCCCAGTGATATTCCTATTGTAAATGAGTATTTAGATGTCTTCCCTTCAGAAGTGAATAGTTTGCCTCCAGAGCGAGAGGTGGAGTTTTCAATTGATCTGATTCCAGGAGCGGAGCCAGTGTCTGTGGCACCGTACAGAATGTCACCAATAGAGTTGAAAGAGTTGAAATCTCAACTCGAGGATTTAATCCAGAAGCACTTTATCAGACCCAGTGTATCACCGTGGGGTGCTCCAGTTTTATTAGTCAAGAAGAAAGATGGAAGTATGAGGCTGTGTATTGACTACCGACAACTTAATAAAGTGACTATCAAGAACAAGTATCCTCTTCCAAGGATTGATGATCTCTTAGATCAGCTCAAGGGAGCAACTGTGTTTTCCAAAATTGATCTTCGGTCAGGTTACCATCAAATTCGTATTAAGTCTTCAGACGTGTCTAAGACGGCGTTTCGAACGCGTTACGGACACTATGAATTTCTGGTTATGCCTTTCGGTGTAACTAATGCTCCAGCAGTCTTTATGGACTATATGAACAGAATTTTTCAGCCTTACCTTGATCAGTTTGTGGTGATTTTTATAGATGACATCCTGATTTATTCTAAGGATCCTCAGGAACATGCTCAACATTTGAGAATTGTTTTGAATGTCCTCAGAGACAAGCAGCTGTATGCTAAGTTTAGCAAGTGTGAGTTCTGGCTATCTGAGATTAAGTTTTTGGGTCATGTTATTTCTCAAGGAGGAGTAGCTGTTGATCCATCTAAAGTCGAGGCTGTTCTTAATTGGGAAAGACCAAAGAATGTAGCAGAGGTCAGGAGCTTTTTAGGCTTGGCAGGTTATTATCGGAGGTTTATCATGAAATTTTCTCAGATTGCCTTACCTTTGTCACGACTTACCAGGAAGGATGTACCATTTGTCTGGGACGAACAATGTGAGGAGAGCTTCAGAGTTCTGAAAAGAAAGTTGACAAAAGCGCCAGTGTTGGCCATACCAGATCCTGAAAAGAGATACACCGTTTTCTGCGATGCATCTTCCAAGGGACTGGGAAGTGTTCTTATGCAAGGAGATAAAGTGATAGCTTATGCTTCTAGACAGCTCAAGACACATGAAGAGAATTACCCCACCCATGATCTTGAGCTGGCAGCGATAGTTTTTGCATTGAAGATATGGAGACATCACTTGTATGGTGCACAGTTTGATTTATTCAGTGACCATAAAAGTTTGAAGTATTTGTTTGATCAACGAGACTTGAATATGAGACAAAGACGATGGATGGAGTACTTGAAGGATTTTGATTTCGATCTGAAGTACCATCCAGGAAAAGCAAATGTGGTAGCTGATGCCTTGAGTAGAAAAGCCTTAGCTAAAGCTGAGGTGATGATGCATACATGTGGATTGTATGAAAAGTTTAGAGACCTCAATCTACATGTTACAGAGTTAGAAGGTGGCATCTTGCTGAACAAGTTAGATATTTCGTGCGACCTACGGTTTAGGATTGCACAAGCTCAATCTGTGGATATGGACCTCCAGAGGAAGGTTGGCCAAGCAGGATTTTCTTGGGCACCAGATGGTGTAGTATTGTTTGAAGGAAGGGTTTATGTTCCGAATGATATGGAATTGAGAAGGTTGATTATAGAGGAAGCGCACAAGAGCAGTTTTAGTATTCATCCTGGTACCACCAAGATGTATCAGGACTTGAAGAGAGATTATTGGTGGCCTAGTATGAAAAGAGATGTTGCAGAATTTGTGTCGCGATGTATCGTATGTCAGCAGGTGAAGATTGAACACCAAAGGCCTGCAGGAATGTTGGTACCATTGGAGATTCCACAATGGAAATGGGAAGATATAACCATGGATTTTGTGACTGGATTACCTCGAACACAACGAGGACATGGTTCCATTTGGGTGATAGTGGACCGGTTAACTAAGTCAGCTCATTTCTTGCCGGTTAAGACTACTTACCGAGCTTCTCAATATGCTGAGTTATTTATTTCGGAGATTGTGAAACTCCACGGTGTGCCAGCTAGTATCGTGTCAGATAGAGATCCCATTTTCACATCCCACTTTTGGAAGGCTTTTCAGAAAGCTTTGGGAACCAGATTGAAGATGAGCACGTCCCATCATCCTCAAACAGATGGACAATCCGAGAGGACTATTCAGACGTTAGAGGATATGTTACGTGCGTGTATCCTAGAAGATGGAGGAAGTTGGAACGATCACCTACCACTGATAGAATTTTCTTACAATAACAGTTACCATTCTAGCATTGGAATGGCACCATATGAAGCTCTTTATGGTAGGAAATGTAGAACCCCGCTTTGTTGGGCTGAAGTCGGAGATAAAAGTATTTTGGGACCTGAGATAATTCAGGAGACGACCTTAAAGATTAAATCCATTCAGGATAAAATGAGAGTAGCTCAAAGTCGTCAGAAAAGTTATGCTGATAAGCGGCGAAGACCCTTAGAATTTGAAGAAGGAGACCATGTCTTCCTTAAAGTTACACCCAAGTTGGGGTTAAGAGGAGCGTTCAGAACTAAGAAGCTTTGTCCGAGGTATGTTGGACCATTCCAAATACTTCGACGTGTCGGACCAGCAGCTTATCAGTTAGCGCTGCCACCGGCTATGTCAGGGTTGCACGATGTGTTTCATGTCTCACAACTGAGGAAGTTCATTCCCGATCCTTTCCAACCAGTGGAACTGGACAGTATAGACTTAAGATCGGACTTGACTTTTCAACCGGAACCAGAGCAGATAATTGATCGTGATGTCAAGTCTTTGCGGAACAAAGAAATTCCTATTGTTAAGGTTGTATGGAAAGGTTCTCCCGACGGCGAAGCGACGTGGGAGCTAGAATCAGAAATGCAAGAGCACTATCCTCATCTATTTTCAGGTAAATTTTAAATTTCGAGGACGAAATTTCTTTAAGGGGGGTAGATTGTAATATCCCACTTAGATGTAGCACTCATCTGTGTTAGAAGCTTGAAAAGCAAGCAAGACAAACAAGAAATTAAGGGAATGGCAATTTTGTAAATAAGCCTAAGAGGGAGATTAATTTGAATTTGGGACAAGATATTTAATTATGTTCCTATCCATTCTTTCATTTCTATTTCATTTTCAGCTTTCTTCCCCTCCATTTCTCATCTCTCACGCCCCAAACTCTTCATACCAATATTCCACCAAACTTCAACTTAAACCTAGTAAGAAATCTTGCTAGAAAACTTGAGTAGAAAGCTAGAGCAAGGGAAAAGAAAAGAAGAACAAGGAAGAACAAGAGAAGAGTTAAGCTTGGAGTGTTATAGAGTTTTGGATTCAAGCTTATATAGCACCAATTGTGGATTAAGGTGAGCTCCACAGGGTTTTAGAACCCGTTTATGTAAGTTTGAAAGTTTACAGCTTACTTACCTAGATTAGGGGTTTTTGTACCTAATTGCTTTTCTAGGTTAATCTTTGATTGTTGATGATATTAACTAGCTATATGCCTTAGAATATGACCCTTGAACATGTTATGATGTCTGGGTATGTTGGATAAGCTGAATTGGTGCAAAATCACGTTTAAAACTTGCCAAATACTGTCTAACTGCAGGTAAAATCGTGTCACGATTTTCCAATCGTGTCACGATTTCACAGGCAGAAACAAACTGATTTTCTGGGTAGAAAATCGTGTCACGATTTCCAAATCGTGACACGATGTGACAGGACAGTGTATACCATGTTTTTTTCATCCTTTCTCGCACCACTCCGGCTTTCCAACGCTACCTCGGACTTCATAACGCTTAGTAGTGATTAAGTGATACTCTTAGGCATTGAAAGACCCATCATTTGGGTAATGTATAGATGAATCATAAGACAAGGAAGGGCACTAAGATAAGAGAGAAGTATACTAATCCATAAGCCATCATAGTGATGCCAAGAACTAGTTTAGGGTTTATCCCTTATGAAACAATGTTATGAACCTAGTATAGTTTATACGATATCAAGAATGATACGATGATTAAGGTTAGAACCTTTATAGGTTAAGCCCTTAGGAATGACCAATTAAGGTATAAGAATACGATACGAATATGTAATACGATATGATCACGTGTTCAGCAGACTCCGGGTTACGCCGGATGGGATTTCTCCGAAAGGGCTATCCACACGTAAGTTAAAAGATTTAAGCATGTCCATCAGGCTCCGGGATTCGCCGGATGGGACTTCTCCGAGAGGGACGTCCACATGTAATTAAGATGTGTCCAGCAGGCTCCGGATTATGCCGGATGGGGCTTCACCGAGAGGGTCGCCTACACAAAGATAAGAGGAGTCCGGTGTTAGCCTGATATGATAGGATTTTCACCGGTATGATGGGAGATGTACTTCGGGGTTACTCCACCCGGATGCACTCCGTAAAACGAACCAAGATAATGTTATGTATGTTCAACGCTAACTGCTAACCTATGAATACGTAAGACGACTATGAATACGAGTTATGATGTGTAATTCCTAGTGAACGAGATGTGATCCTAGGATGTCCCCACGATCACTCCGTAAAAGTCAAAGTTTAAGAATAGGATATGAAGTACATGAGATAAGACAATGAAGCGATCCTAGGTTTCCCTTGATCGCGATAAAAGTAAAGAATGATGGCGATCGTAGGTATTCCCCAGGATTGCCAGAGTAGGCACGGCGACCCTAGGTTACCCCCGTGGTTGCCAACAGTAGGTAGGGTAGGAGCTCACTGAGACGTTATGTCTCATCCCTTTCCTTCTGGTGCAGGTTCCTCGCAGGTAGCACGACGAAAAGGTAAAGAGAAAGCTACGGACTGAACGTGCTGCTTATGTTTTTAGTATTTGGACCTTTGTATTTGGATGATGTATCATGATGTATATTATGGAAATGTTTTGTATCGGATTATGGAATGTATCAAAGACATATGCTTTGTATTAATAATAAACAACTTTCTGTATTGTATTTAATGTATCCGGTACGAAATTTTAATACTCGTAAGAGATCCTAGGCAATCTCTATATGGGTGTTACACTTATCATATTCTAACTTTAAACTTTAACTTATACTTAGTGATCTGGGGACATCCTATGATCACTTTCTTTCTCTGCTGACTATTGACATATTCTCTTAATAATTTCAAAAGTATTTATATACATCATTCTTAATCATAAAGTTAGTAAGTCAGCGTTGAACAAACAATAATTATCTTGGTTCATTTTACGGAGTGCATCCGGGTGGAGTAACCCCGAAGTACATCTCCCCTCTACCGGTGAAAATTCCTATCATATCAGGCTAACACCGGACTCCTCTAGTCGTCGTGCGGTCATCTTTGCGAAATAACACGTCCCACTAGCGTGAACCTCCTGTGTCCCACTAGCGTGAACAACAGAAGACACGACTTAATAATCTTAACTTACGCGTATACCCCCCGTGTCCCACTAGCGTGAACGACGGAAGACGCGAATTATTATTCTTTAAACTTATGCATGAACCTTTCATGTCCCACTAGCGTGAACGATGAAAGTCACGACTTAATAATATTAATCTTAGTCTTTACTTTGCATGAACCATTCGTGTCCCACTAGCGTGAACGACGAAGGCCACGGCTTAATATCTTAATATCTCTTATTCTTATTCTTCTTATATATATATATATATATAACTTATAGCTTATGTCATATGCATATCTGATGCATTCTTGAATAATTCATTCTTAAAGCTTTACCTATAAAGAGGTTCTTAACTTTGATCATTGGATCATTCTTATTCCTCATTAATTCTTAACTATTGTACTTGAAAGTACGTCTAATAATCTACCATAAGCTTTGCATATTAAATGCATTTCTTGAGGGAACTAATCTTCCAAATCATAACCTATATGTATAGGATCATAGGCTTATCGTTATCATAAGCCACTACATAGTTGCTAGATCATTTGCATATTCGTCTGGACTTTACCCTCTTAATTCAGACTAATCTAAGTCAATGCATAATCCTTGTTCCATACATTTTCATCCTTTTTGGGAGCCTCTTGAATGTGTTAGAATGGTGGTAAATGTTTCTAAAATGTTTATGGAGAAAACGGATGCGGAAAACCATGCTTACACGCCCCAGAACACTCAAAACAGCAAAGCTGTCAAGTGCTGTCTGGGCCTGCGCGCTTGTAGCGACCAGCCTGCGCTCGTAGCGACCAGTGGCGCTTGAAGCGACCAGCTGGGCGCTTGTAGCAACAGTAGGCAGAATAAAATTCTGCCTAGTCGCTGTAGCGAGCTCCAGCTCGCTGTAGCGACCATGACAGGTCCAAAAATCTCAAAATTAATATTTTTCATCATTCCAAACCATCCCAACACATCCAAGCTTCCCAAATGGCATAAAAAGGATTTTCTTAAGCTTATAAATCATTTAAACATGGCTGGAACAAGGAATTAGCAATTTACATAATCTAGGGCTTTTTATAAAAATTTGCTCTAAGCATAATTACTCTTAAACTTACTCAATACGGGTTCTAAAACCCTAGGGAGCTCACCTAAGCCTTGATTGGTGCTGGTTAGTTCCTGAACCTCAAGCTCTAACTTGTCTCCTTGCTTTTCTTCTTACTTCTCTTGTTCTAAACTTCCATACCAAGCTTGCTTTGCAAGATTTCTTACAAGATTTTGAATGAAGTTTGGATGGTTGTTGGGAAGGAGAGGGAGGGCGTGTGAGTAGAGGGAAGGAGGGAGAGGATAATGAGTTTGGAAGAGTGTAGAAGAATGAGAGAAAGATGGTAAGAATATCTTACCTCTTTTTCTTATAATCCTCTCTTTTAAAATAATTACTATAATGTCATTGCTTAATATTACAAAATTGCCATGCTTGCTTAGCAAGTTTCTAACGCTAATAACTGTTACATTTAAGCGGGATATTACAACACTCATAAATAGTGCATGCAAGATTTTCATAGATGGAGTTACAACTTACACAATTAGAAGGGAAATTGATACCTTTTCGAGAGGACTAGTTTTTATTATTGACATGCACATAATCAATTTATTAATGATGCTGAACTTCTTGTCTGACCCACTAAATATAAGATCGACACTTACGCCAATAAAGGTTATGGTGTACGGGTGGGGAAGGAGGAAAGCACATGTTTAGACATGACTGGGGTTTCACCACTTGTAGGATTACGGACCGAGGCTTTTACGGTGGAACAAGCAACCCTCAAAGTCGCGTCAAGCAAAGTGGTTGAACACAAGAAAATATATTCTCACAATCAACATCTTTTTATATCATATACGTGTGACACTTTTGTCTTCTTAGCACCAAGGATTGTTGACCTTCTATATAAAGTTCAAAGGGTTATGCATAATAATGTAATGTTTTCTAGGTCTATAAATATTGTGTTTACAAAGATTGATTTTGTCATTCAGCGCAGCTTGTTTGTGGTTTGCTTTCCATTCATTTGTTATTTTCGTATGTATATATTTGGTTACCTTTATTTCCTATTGGCTCAACCATCAACATCAAATGAAGTTAATACAACACACGCGTCCACTTTACATTTCCTTCTGATAAATCTTTGCGTATCAAAAACAATTTACATTTCCTTCCACATTTGTAATCAAATTAATATGGTGTAGTTTGACTTATCATTTGTGTTGAATAAAAATTCTGTCTCTAATATTCAAAAAAGAAATTCCTGGCTCTATATACAAGTAGATCTTAGGAATCAATCATTGATCCAAAAACAGTTGTTTAAGTTTAGGATTGAAGCGCTAAGATGGCATCAAATCAGGAAAATGTGAAGCTTTTTGGAATGATGGCAAGTCCATTTGTGAGCAGGGTGGAGATTGCTCTAACATTGAAGGGAGTTGAATACAAATATGAGTTAGAAAAGGCAGGGAACTTGAGTGATACACTCAAAAAATACAATCCTGTTTATAAGAAATTAAGTTCCTGTATTAGTTCATAATGATAAGCCCCTATCAGAATCCCTTGTGATTCTTGAGTATATTGATGAGACTTGGAAACAAAATCCTATCATGCCTTTTGATCCTTACAAAAGAGCCTTGGCTCGTTTCTGGACCAAGTTCATAGATGACAAGGTAATTTCTCCCTTCTTCAAATTTTTTCTGCTTACAAAAATCTTATTCATTTTAATAGATGAGTTTTTAGCCACTAAACTGCTTTATAAAAAAAATATATTTACTCCGCTCTTCTATTTTTTTTTGTAACTCTACTCTAAGGAGAAATATTTGAATTGTCACATCCTCGAATAAAAACCATTTAGACATCGACATAAAATGTATTATTTAATTATGGATTAAATATGTTTTTGAATTCTATAAATATTTTAACTGTTCGTTTCAGTCCCATTAAAATTTTCCTTCTACTCGTAGTCTCCCCAAAAAATTTTTGTCCACAATTTTTGTCTTTGCTTTTAAGTCATGTCATGAGTTTTTGCATGAACGTTTAAAATATTATAAAAATCTTTTAAGAAAAAAGAATTTTGCGTTAAATTATTTTTTGTCTTTATAAATATGTCAACTTTTCGTTTTAGTCTCTCTAAAAATTTTCTTCAACTTTTAATACCCCAAAAGTTTTCCATCTTCGCTTTTGGTCCCTCCTTTAAAGTAAACTCATGTAGAATTCATATTTTTGAATAAAATTTTGCAAAAAAATTTATAGTAGTATAAGAATCTCTCCCAAAAAAATTAGATTTTTTTAACAAAACATGAATTAAATATGAATTTTTATATTTTTTACGGTTAAAAACTCATTTTAATTTTATGTTTTGTTAAAAAATTCTAATTTTTTTGTGAAAGATTTTTACAATATTCTACACATTTATGCACAATTTCATTAAAAATATACAAAAATTAACTTAAAAATAGGGACCAAAAGTAGTGATTGAAAATTTTATAGGGACTAAAAGTTGAGGGAAAATTTTAGAGGGACTAAAACAAAAAGTTGGTATATTTATAGGGACAGAAAACATATTTAACCCAAGAATTTTTTAATCAAACATAAATTAAATGTGAATTTTTTAAGAGGCTAAACACATATTTAACCCATTAATATATATTATTTAATTTTTTTATTTTACATTTTTTAATCATTTTTGTGTGGGCCTAAACAATTTGTGATCACACAAGTGTTTTCGTAGTCCAAGTTCGTATATTTGAGATCATAGGTGTGTCTTTAGGCCTTGTTGTTTATCCAAATAAATTATCTTAGTGATTAACATAATATTTATTGTTGATTGATGAAAAAGATGTAAAATAAACATGATTATGTTGATAAAAATAATAATTAATGTAATTGAAAATATAAAAGAGTTCTTATAAAAAGGGACAAAAAAATCCCAAAAATGTTTTTTATTTAGGGATGAAGATATCGCTCTCGTTGTCACCTTTATTTATTTATTTTTATTAATTTTTAATTCTCTCTTATATTAAAAAAAAATTATCACTCTTTCCTTTAAAAAGGGTTTCTTAAATTGAGCTAAAACTCAGTTATATTGTTAAGAGAAATGATATTTGTATAACCACTTTATGACAACTTTTTGATGATTATCTCTTTTATATTGACGTCATGTTTTTATTCTCTCTTTATTTTTCTCTCTATTGTTTTTGACCAATAAAAAGAGAGAAAAAAGAAGTTGTCAACTAAGTTTTCTTAAATAGTTGTTCAAATAACACTATTCTATTGATAATGACTTAGTAATAACAAATAGGCAACTATTTTTTTTTTAAAGAAGGCAAATATTTTGTGTACATCCTTTGGGGTGTATACATCATGAGAGATAAAGAGATACAATGAGGTGGTGTGATAGACGTGATAAGTTGGTGATGCGATAAGAAGAAAAAGGTAGAAATAAAATGAATTGTTGAGTGAGTGTAGAAAATCAATGAGTGTACACATCATTGTCGTCATTCTTTTAAAAAAAATTACAAAAAACTTCCTATTTATAAATTAATTAATTTACTTATACTACAACTAACTGAATGTGCATAACATATAATTTTTTTCTTCTTTTTTTACTTTTAACATGTATAATTTTAATAGTTAGTTTAATTTGTGAGGCAGTGTTTGAATGTTGCGGAAAGTTGTTTTCACTCTTGATGAGAAAGAACGTGAGAACGGTATTGAGGAAATGGAAGTGGCTTTTCAATTTCTCGAGAATGAGCTGAGTGACAAATCTTTGGTGGAGAAGAGATTGACATTGTTGACATTACTGCAGCCTTCATAGCTTTACAAGTAGCAATGGGATTGAAGTTGTTCACTAGTGAGAAATTTCCCAAGCTATACAAAATAGATTAATTAAATGTGATACGCATTTGGGGGATTTATGAAGAAATATCTAGACTACTTGTATGTCATTCTAGTTTATGTTTGAATTTTCATGTCATATTAGATATATGCAATCTATATGATTTGTCATGCTCGTTTAATGATGTGACAACATATCATCTCATAAATTTTTGTATATTTAAGCGGTATAAAAATCAAATTATAACCAAATTATATAATATTTTAAAATTCTATAACGTAATAATTAAAAATTTAAAAAATGCAATAAGGTTTGGTGAAGGAATACAAGGCCGGAGAGAATAAGGGGTTGCGACTACAAGGATGTATATAAAGAGCTGAACAAAAGAGTCGTTTGAATATTTGCTAGAGAGTTGTGATCACTTTAGGTGTTATAGGGAAAAATATCTAATTCGAGATACAAATTATGGACATAACTTTATGGGATTTTTTTTAACAAGCCAAAATGGGATATATATTAACAATCAACAAGTAGACCCTCTAGCACAAGGTGTACCAGAGAGACTACAAAAGTTTACAAAATTACAAGCCAAACAACAGTGGCATCAACCAATGCCTAAACAAGCTAAAGGATCATGCCACCACATATGATAGCCGAAGGAAAAAGTAGCATATTTAGCCTTCAGCCACCAAAAGGAGATCAACTGAACTTTTTCTAACAATTGGGAAATAGATTTTTCTTTTAATTTAAAAACCCTATTATTTCTTTCTGACCACAAGACCCACACAGATGCAAGCCAAAGTAACTGTAAAAAATTCATGCGAGCACGAGAACCTCATGCGGTGTGAGAAAACTGAATAAAATTATTCATCACATGATTAGGATCCACCGAATAGAAACCAATCCACCTCCGCACATGCATCCAAAGAGAGCTGAATAAATTACAATGAAGGAACAAATGTTGAGCTGTCTCAATGTTGCCGCAACCAGTAACACAAAAGTGATCATTTGGTGAAATGATACCGTGTCGAACCAAGTTATCCTTTGTTGGTAATCTATTTTGCAAAAGGCGCCAAGCACAAATAGACACCTTCAAAGGAACCTGCTTGTGCCACACGTTGTCCAAGACCGTAACCAAGTGTTGATCCTCCTGCTGAGTGAGCAACTGATAGGCACCGCGAACAGTGTAACCATCTCCTGGATTGGGAAGCCACGTCCAAACATCCGTACTATCAACCTGTAAAAAGACATCAAGTAACATAGTCCTACACTCCTCTACCAGCTCCTCCGCCCATGCAAACAACCTCTGCCGCCATTTCCAAGCGTCACCACCTTCCCCCTAACCTAAAGAACACATCTCAGCCACCGACTTCGTCTTATGATCAGACAAAAGGTAAAGACAACCAAATGTCTCACACAGCGGCACACCCCCTAACCACCTATCTGCCCAGAAAAGAGTATCAGCACCATTACCCACCTTCCTCTTCACATGCTCCGTAAACCACCTAGACCCCTCTCCCCCCGCACCATCACATATGCGCCCTACCTCTCTCCACCAGGAAGAACAGTGACGTCCTCCCTGCTGCAGCCCTCCCCCCCCCCCCCCCCCCCCCCGACACATCATACCTGGCCGCCGACACCTTAAACCACAACCCCACATTATCAACTAATATCCTCCAACACCATTTGGCTAACAAAGCAATATTAAAATCCTTCAACCGCCTAACCCCCAAACCACCATACTCCGTATTATTACAAACAAACTCCCATTTAATCCAAGCAATCTTCCTATGATCCTCACACCCACCCCAAAAAAAATTAGAAAAAATAGATTCAATAGAGGAGATGATACCTGAGGGAGATAGATTCAATAGATTCAATGGATTCAATTAGTTGTGTAACAAAAGTAAGTATTTTTAAATTATCGTCTCCACAGGGATTAGTGCGCTATCTTGAGCCGTTCAACAGTCGTTATTGTTTTGAGTAAGGGGTTTGTAACTTGTTTGCATATAAACTAATGGAACCTAAAAGCGGTAATAAAACGACAAGTAATAGAGAATAAAAGCGTTAGAATCAGAGTTCGTCAATCTAGCATCGAATATATTCTAATGATCATGCATATGAGTTCTAGCGTTTTAGTGAAATTATCACGTATCACTCGACAACGTCATTCGTGTCCAAATGACGTCGTGAGATCGATCGTATCGTTTAATCGACGATTTCCCAATCTATCAAACGATTCGAAAGTTTTACGTTCCAATACTTTAAGTGATTATCAAAACCAAATTCCATGTCTAGAATTTCTTATTTTGATAGAAGATTATTCTCACCAAAGATTCAAAAGTATTCGTCAATAACATTTAAATCAAAACATGATAATGAATAGCAAGAATAAACTCAAATTCACATAAGTTGCTAAAATCATATATTTAATGATCAAAGATTACATCTAAGCTAGATAAAGTACCTCCAATCCCAACAAAGGGAAGGTTAGTTGTTCATTTTCATGACAACTATACAAAAGTGTAAAGAAGATGATGATTCAACCCTAAGTTCTTGATTTCCCAAAGAGCCTTAGTTGATTCCACAATCCCTTCACTCTTGCTCCTTGAAGATCACCTCTTCTAGCCCTATATTCTGTCTAATACTAAATCCTAAAATATTACTAAACTGTAATTATAATGTTCTTAGCAAAAAAGTATGAAACAAAGCTTAAATACTAAAAGCTGAAAGTGACATCTCGCTCGGCGAGATTTCACTCGCCCGGCGAGTTGAGATTTCTTCACCAGTGGTTTTCAGCCACGTCTTCAAGTAGCATTAAACCGCCTTGGATCTCGCTGGGCGATGAATATTTCGCTGAGCGAAATCAAGTTTCCCTGCTCCTGAAAATCCCTGCCTGAGCTCGCCAAGGACTCGCCATTAGCTCGCTGGGCGAGTTTATCAGATTCTTTTCTTCTTGATTCTTTGCTCAAATCATGTCCTGGCTTGCATTTTCCTGCACAAATGGATGGGGAAAGAAGTAAAAGCAACATTGGGCATTTGATCAGTGATTATGAGCTTTTCCCAAGATAACTTGCAAAACAAGCTACTTAAGTGCTTAAATCAACTATGCTTTTTAACTCATTTTTGGCACTTATTACACTCCCACCTTCTTAACCGCCCCCTCTTCTCTTTGATCGAACTTGATAAGACATTAACCATGTTTGCCTTATCACCATTAAATTTAACTCCAATTGCTTTCCCAATTCCCCACACATCCTCAACTGCAACCTCCTCATTCCCATGCAAAACTACCCAATTTTTCCAATCATTATGAACAGACGACGAAGACGTTGCAGATAACTGAGACCCACCGCTAGAAACACCAACCAAACCTTTAACAGTATTAATTCCTCTACGCTTCTGAACACTAGTTTTTAAGGCCTTAAAAACCTCTCTTCTATCTTTACCAGGTAACCGAGCAATTTTCTTCATGCTAGAAACAAAGTGTTTAAGTAAACCAACTGATTTCTTTTTTAACTGCTTTGAGTCATTAACTCCACCAGAATTCTTAGAATGTTGCGCTTTTACAGTCATCACATTTTTACCCTTTTTTTCTAGTCGAAAAAATAATACCTGCATCTCCATGGTTATGCTCATGAAGCCACTCTAAACTCCAAGGTCCAGAAATCACTGATTGATATGCTACCGGTGGGCAAGACATAGTGGGTTAATGTTTCAAACAAGATTTACTACCGTCAACATGAACTTTTAACGGGGCGGTTGGAGGCCGGACCGCCACCACCACATCATCACGAACAAGAGAAAGTTCCACATTAGTTAACCACTCATTGCAAAGCAAGGAAGCCGGCAACAAGGAAGGCGGTGCAAAGGTTGGCCGTTCCACCACGATAACGGAAAACTTTTAGGTAGAAAAAGAAAGCTTCTCTTGCCCAAGTGAAGCGTGATCTAAACTTGCGGCATGAACATTATGATTGACTGAACTTGAGGAAACATCCACATTTCGATTATTCCTACTGCCTGCAACCCAATCGTCAAAAAAACTGATTAACTAGCTCATCAACTTTATCATTCACATCAGGCGCCTCAAAACCCCCGTGATCGGAAGGAGACACTCTTGAAACATTATCTTCATCCACTAAACACGCATCATCACCTAATGCAAAACCCCATTCCTCCAGGATTTTTAATTCAACCAAAATTGCATCAACCAACACATTGTCAACGACATTAATCACCTCCAAAGAAGAAGTGGCCATCAAAACTCTAGCAAAATCAAAACGTTCCTTGTCCACCGTACTAGCATCCGCTTTTAAGAACTGACCACAATCCATAACACACAATTTTAAAAAATTAATATTCCAAACATGTAAAGAAATACCATAAATACGGACCCAAGCTCCTCTTTCAATGGCAACCAAGTCCTTCTTCCACCGAACAAAATTTGTCAAGAAAAGACTAAAAAAAAATCCGAAGCCCAGGTAAGAACAGACATCACATCACCATTCGACAAACTTCGAATAAATACTTTGTCGGCACCTAACGAAATAATATCAAAATCATCGAATCCAGCATCCGCAACACGTGTCTAAACTACTTGAACACATTTCCCATGCAAAATAGTAGCCACTACCCCATTCCGTGCCCATTCAAGATCACCCTTCTCCGACCGATACATCCGCACTAACTTCTGTGGCAGCACCTCATGACTCCTCTGAATAATTGACACCTCCTTCCATCTCGAAACCACCTCCACAAAAGAAGCCGGGCCCCCCGAACCTCCGTCGAAATAGCCCCACCTCCTTGCCTCACCACATTGGCCACGCCCCCATCCACCTCTCCCCCTAACCGCACGCTCCTCCCCTCACCACCAACCATCCCCACCGTCGGACATGGCCCCTCCTGCCTCTTCACCACTCGCACCTTTTTCTCTCCCTCCCCCTCCTTCACACCTCCAGCGACCCTCATAATTTTTTCTCCCTCACCCTTCTTCACAGTGGGGCCAACTTTACAGGATGTTATGTACGAATTTTGAGTGATTCAAAATTGATCCTTTCAAATGATTTACTTTAACACTCAAAATGTAAATGAAACATCTATAATATGTTCCTTCTTGTAGTAGGTGTCTCTCCCTTGACTTAGACACATCAATGAGACTAGATGGATGATTCAATAGATGATTGTTTCATAAGTATCATACACACTTCGAATTACATGGTGTAAGCTCCAAGTACCAAATGCATAATGTGTTTCACATATGCAAGCAGACAATAGGAATTAGATGGTGTAATCTTCAAGCTACCAAACACACTTTTTACCGTATGTTGGTTAACAAACCGAAATCATCAAATGAACTTTGCTTTCTCCTTGATTTTTCTTTAGGTGATCTACTATCTCTATACTTGAGAAAACTTCGAAATATTCTCTTATATTTTTATCATCAAAATATCAGAGGTCATTGTTACATGACCAACTTGATTCCAACAATATATATATATATAAAGAAAATAGCATGGTTCGGTTCTTTTGACCGACTTTTTCTCTTTCCAAAATTACTATCAACTTTCAATACAAATAACACATATAACAAATAGATAAAAGTAAATTCAAATATTAAAATAAAAGTGGAACAAACACGATATATGTCCAATTTTTTTTCCTTTAAAACGTGTAACAAATTAGATGAGTATATCTATACTTATTTTTTCATTATCCCAATTATACCCTTAAACAACTTTTTCTATAATAAAGATTGTTGTTGGTGTCATTAAAATAATAAGAATTTAGATTATATTTTTTTTGTTATATTGTTGCTGTCATTGAAATAGATAACCATGGTTAGTTTGATTTGTTATAATTTTAAAGCAACAAACATTTATATCTTTAGTTTTAATAAAAATCAAAATTTAATAAAAAAAACATCGTTCATAATTTTCAAACGTTAGTGGAATAAAAAGAGTGAAAAGACGGGCACTCACGTGCCCGTCTTTTCGCTAGTATATATAAAGAAAATAGCCCCTTTCGACTCTTTTGGGCTGACTTTTTCTCCTTCCAAAATTACCCTCAACTTTCAATGCAAATAACACATATAACAAATAGATTAGAGTAAATTCAAATATTAAAACAAAAGGTAACAAATTGTATATGTCCGATTTTTTCCTTATCATTTAAAAAAGATAATGGATGAGAGTGAATTTAAATATTAAATAAAAAGGAACAAACACAATATTTTTTTGTTACCACACAAAATATATCGCGCAATAAACACGATATGAGTATATATCCAGTTTTTTTCCTTTATCCTTAAAAAAAATGTAACAAACTAGATCAAATATATGTCACTGTAAATATAATCAGTAAGAAAATGATCGTTATTTTATTTTTATTTTATATACAGACAAACCAAAATATGCTGAGTTGATAAATAATTTTGTTATATGTTTTGACAATAATTTGTAGATAAATCGATGTACGAAAAATCATCATTAATATTTAAAAATTTAAAAAATGTAATCAAAATTATACAAACAAACATAATAAAATATACACAAACATTAGCGCAGTAAAAAGAGTGGACAGACGGGCACGGTAGTGCCCGTCTTTCCGCTAGTATATATAAACATTTTAATAAATATTACCGTTGCGTAAAATATTTGCTTTTTCTTTTAATTAATGAAATATTTAAATATAAGTAGAAGAATATTTTTTTAATGTATTTATTTTAAAATAAATTATATAATTCATTGATGCTTTCTAATACTGACACTCAATTAGCTAATTATCATTGGTGGGACAATATTCCTCCATTTTCCTTCAGATGGTTTTATCCCATGGATTTTTCGGGTAAAATTTCTAATGAGGTAGCTGTCTTTGTACTCGCTTGAGTTTTGTCTAGTCCTTCCAAAAGTTTTTTTATTTAATGACATTCGTAGAATGTTGATAGATGAATTAGGAGATAATATGTCAAAATAGTTGAAATGTCATTTATTTTACATGATGTCTTTGTAATCTATTTTGCCTAATTCGAAGTGTGTATGATACTTATGAAACAATCATCTAATCATTTGTTGAATCATCCATCTAGTCTCATTGATGATTGTTTCATAAATATCATACACACTTCAAATTAGATGGTGTAATATAATCCATTAGATTTCATTTAAGAAAATATGTAATCCATTTGATTTTATAAAAAGGCCTTTACTTTTCCCATCCTATACTATACTCGCGCGCCCTATTTTTTTTTCCCAAAATACCCTCTGTCCGGATTTTATAATCCGAACTAGATTCATAGGGATTTCGATTTATATTTTCCGAGAAATTACGAATTGCATTTTCTGTGTTGTATTTGATGTCAAAGGTCTCTGTTGACCGTCGTAGAATCCCCGCAAAAACTGCAAAGCAATTGCAGGGATTCTATGAACGGTCAAGAGTGACCATGACATCATAAATACTCCTAAAAAACTAAGAAAAGATGGGAAGTGAAGAATGAATGAATTAGTTGAAGATGCAAGCCTATTTATAGCCTTAAATCAATCCTAGACCAAAACTATAGTCAAAAGAAACGTTTTCCATGGTCCAACCGACCAAAAATTGCATTAAACACACCACAAACCGTCCAAACCTTTGGTGAAACGTCACCGTCCAACTAGTCTGAGGGGGTTCAGATTATAAAATTGAAACCTGTATAAATAGTTTCGTATTTTATAATCCGTACAACACCAGACTGTGTTTAAGTTTCATTTTTGCTGGGTCTTCATGTCCAATGACATAAGAAAAAAATTAAAAAAGGTAGAAAAATAATTAAATAGCTAAAAACAACACAATAACATAAGTGATGGATCTTCTAGAAATAGGTGTTCAAAGATGTGCTTTTGAACTTGATCCAGCTGACCTTCCAACCGACATATTTCGATCGGCAGATCAACCGGATCAAGTTCATATCTTTCGTAAGATTTTTCAGAGTTTTTTGTTGTGTTTTACATCAAATGAACCAAGCACACGCATTTATAGAAGTTTATGTGCATCGTGGACCATAGAAACTGTCGGTGCAACATGGACCACACAAAAAACCTGTGTTGAACAAGGTTGACCATCAAGGTCTCTTTCGCTTTAGAGAGGAAACAAACCTTACCCAGCCACCTCCCAAACCCACCCCCCCCCCCCCCCCCCCCCCCCCCCATCTCTTTCTCCTCTCCCCCCTCCATCAGCTTGCACCACTAGTTTAGCTTTAGGTTTTTTTTACCATTAGGTTTGAATATTTTATGTAATAAGTTTTAAACTTAAGCTTTATTTTATTGTAAATGTATTGATATATTAATAAAATGAGATTTTATTTGTATCATTTTGTCCATTTAATTTGGTTTATATTTACATTTATTTTATATTTTCATCATTTATATTTATGTCATTGAAATAATATAAACACAATCTTTAAAATTCTGGGCAAAACTCTGTTCGGAAAATATAACCTGAAAACTATAACAATTTAGTTCAGATTTTAAAATCCAAACAAAGGGTATTTTTGAAAAAAAAATAGGGCGCGTGAGAAACACATAAGGTGGAAAAAGTAATAGCCTTAGAAAAATATTGGATGAGTTGGATCGATATCCATATTATCAAATGAATAGATTAGATCCAATCCATTAGAAACATTTTGTGTAATGAATGAATTGTGGATTTGGATCAAATTGTCACCCCTATTCATAAAATATACTTTACATGTGGTTAAAAAAACAGCAACAACCTTTACAAGAAAATTATCACAGCTCCCTTCACTGGTCCATATTTAGTTTTTTAGGAAATTCACAAGTGTAACAAACTGATACTAGATAGTACAATATAAGGAATTAGTCCATGTTTTTAGAGCTCCACATACGTCACTTTTACTTTCAAATTCAAATTTCAAAATACAAAGAGTAACCAATTTCTCTTTAATTTTTCATACGTTTCACACCCTTGTGCCAGTGAAGTGGTCATCACATTTAAGAGAACCGAAAGCAATCTTTTAAATTTGAACTCTTTATGCTGCATTCAAAACTTGAATTGAAGCTTAGTAAAAAAAATGAATTAAAACGGGTTCAAATTAAAAGAAGAAATTTGCTAAACATATATGACTTTTAGTTTTCAAAACTAGTTAACTAAAGATGAAAAATCAACAAAAGGAAAAAGCAAGAAAGGAATAAGGCTAACTTTGCTTTTAATGCGAACTCAAAAATCTTGAAGCTTAAGTTTTCTTTGTTCCCTCTCATTTGTTTTCAAAATTTGGCCCACATTAATATATGGTTGTTATAGCCGTTACTGAGATATATATTTATTTTTCTCTTCGCAAATTCCATTGAACAACCAGTATCATGAGTAAAAGAGGAAGCTTATGTTAGTTTTGAATATGCTAAAAAAAGTCTTGCAAGTTAAGTTTGAAATTATGTCATTGAATACTATTATTATGGCTTGTATTGGTTTGATTTGGTCATATCACAACTTTTTAAGTGTTTTTTTTATTGGATGTAATTCTATTCGAAAGATACAAAATATTATTAAATGTGGATAACTCTTTAGAATGGGATTCAAATTTTGGTTTGTCGTATTGTAGAATTTGAAAATGTATTGAGTACAATCATCTTGTGTGTAGTCAAGCTGCTCACAATCGTCCGATCAAAATCAAACGACTCAAACGTGAAAATAATCCTATTCGAAGCGTACTAAATTCTAAATGTGGACAACTCTTCCAAATGAAATAAAATTTTTGGTTTGCCGTACTGTAGGATTTGTAAATGAGTTGAGTACAATTAGGTTGTGTGTAGTGAAGTTGCAACCAATTACTCACAACTGTCCGGTCAAAATCAGACGATTCAAAATATAATGCAGTTTTGATTAATATATTTTTTACAAAAGCAATTTTGACCTTTCTTAATATATAAATTTTGACCTTGAAATATGAATCATCAGATCTTGTTTAAACGGTTTCAATCTCCCTAACATTATGTAGTCTTGAACGCATGATGATCGGTAGATGGCCCTTTTCATTAGATTCACCCTTTTGGTACTCAAATGGCAACTTTTCATTGGATTCAACCGTTTGGCACTCAAATGGCAACTTAGCTCACTTAAACTATAATGTTGTTGTTTTCACCGGATTTATATATAAGTGATTTTTCTCAATTATATGTCTGTAACCTTAAATGTGTGTATCAAACAATTCAGCACTCTATTGATATCAATTTTGTGCACGACACGTTTTAACATTGGTCATTTGTGCCGCAACGTTAAGGGCATAGAAAAATAAAAAATAAAATACAATGACTCTCCACCGAGAATAAACATAATACAAAACTGTACTGTGCCAATATCCTGAAATTATCAAACTAGCTCCTCCACGTATTAAAGGCCTAAGCTTAGATCCCAATGCACTATCTTGAACAAAAGCATTGTATGGTTCTACATTTGTTTCACATTTACTTTTTTCCCGGATGATATCGATATAAGTTTCATCATTTTACACAAGTCTAATTTTTAAAGTGTAAGATCCATATTGATTTAAACCAATAAAATAATGAATATTAGAAAGAGTAATTGAGTAATATTCATTTGGAGTCCTAGATTATCGCTATTTCTTTACCATTAATAACCCAAAACCCATCTGCCAAATGACTTTCTAATTCTTGTGATTTCCCATCAAATCCTTTTTCTTCAAGGGCATTTACTAGTGGTCTAAAAATGTAAGTCCAAAGTTTAATTTATATTTTGCAAATAGTCATTTCTTCCATCGAAAACTCAAAATTACAATGGTCGGATATATTTTGTTCTTTGAAATGTGTGAATAAGTATAGTGGTTTCTCAAAATAGTTTGATATTTTCGTTAAATTATGTCGTTAAGGGTTATGATGTGGCACATTAACCTTATATATGACACTCTCCTCTCCTTCATGGTCCTTGAAAATAATTATTTAATGTCAAAATGGTCTCTAAACATGGTCATAAATTTCAAGCAAAATAGTCTCCACTACGTGTTATTGATGTGTCATCCACGTGAAGTGCCACATATACAGTTAACATGTCATATCATACCCCTTAACACAATTTAACGATTGAACCAAATTATTTTACGTCATTCAATTTTAAAGACTAGTTTACCTATTCACAAATTTGTGGGAGCAAAATGTCATAACGCTACAAAATGTTCTTAAAGAATTCTTTACCCGGCATTTTGGTCTCACTCATACCTTATTCTTGACTTGGTGAAATTCAAATTTCCAAAGCATATTTGTAAATCTTCGAAAAACATTTTTTTGTGGTTAAGTAGTTTAGTGATTGAAGCTCACATATATCAAATGTGGAGAAGTGAGATGTATGTGGTTCGTACCCTGACCCCTACATATATTATACATTGTCCCTACCAACTGAGCTAAGCTCACGGGGACTAGAAAAACATTTTTTATGAGTATCGAAACATGAAAAACAAAAATTTGAAGACAAATTATATTGATTGAGTTGAACATATTGGAGCGGAGGCATAACAAAGTG
This sequence comes from Medicago ruthenica, assembly GCA_018208015.1. Lineage (NCBI taxonomy): Eukaryota > Viridiplantae > Streptophyta > Magnoliopsida > Fabales > Fabaceae > Medicago > Medicago ruthenica. The sequence goes on along the minus strand of CM031377.1, from coordinate 49,234,404 downwards.
AAGACATTATCCTATTCTACAACACTAATTACTAATTTTACTTACGAGTTACTATGAACAAAATGAACTAATGAAGCATATGATCCCATTTGGTAGATATGAAAGCCATACGTACAGACGTACTTATATATCACACATCAAGAAGTTGGTCGCATTTCCTTCAAAGAAAAAAAATGTTGGTCACATTGGCATCAATATTGGAACTTGGGTCCTTGTAAATCAAATTTTAGAAAAAAAATTGAATTATATTTTGAAGGGAGAAAAACATTCAATTAGAGCCCTTATTAATTTGATTACGGGTTAATTCAATCATTAACATAAAATAATATTCAAATTGGATTTTAATATTTTTATAGGGGATGCAAATTGCACGCAACTGCAGAGACAAATCCTGAGTCAGATAAAACCACAATGAGTGGTAAAGTTATTGTTCAAGTGATCTAACATTGATACATTCGAATCTTTGACCTCGGCTTAAATTGGAAAAGAACATTTATCATCTTATCCAAGTGTTATTATATCTCTAAATTGCTATTTGATCTCTAACATTTAATTATTATATTCTTAAAGAATAGCGACATTATTAATTAAACCTTTTGATTTTGGATCCATACTTTATTATGAAAAGCGTAGAAACGTAGAAGAGTAATCTAACCTTCTGTCCAAAAAATAAAGTAATTTAACCTTATAGCCTATTCCATTTTTGAATTTGAAATCGACTTTAATCCTTATATTATATTATCTTACGATTTAGTCATGAATTTCTTAAACTTGTTTAATTTGATTCCCTTTGTTATCTGAAACGAAGATTGTCAAAAACAAATTGATTAATCCAAATCCTGAATCACCACATGCCTAAATTAAATCAGCAAAAAAATTGGGTGAGAGACACATTACATTAGCACCAAACTGTGCACATATACAGCAGCTGAAATATAATACAATAATTTTTTTTTGAGCAAATTCAATATTATTAACATTAGTACTTGTCAGGTATCTGCACATCAAAGTTGTATCAAGTATTTCTGTAATATCCCGCTAAATACTTGGATATTTATCAGTATTGAGACGATGCATCAGAGATAATTTAAATGGACGCGATGGCAAGGTTGTAATTAAGAGGAGTGGCATAGTTGTAATTAAGAGTTTATGGGCAAATGGATTAATATGAAAATTGGGAGCTTCCTACTCATTTTTCCTCTCACACTCCAAAATTAGAAAATTGCTCTCTCCTTCTCTCTCATTTTCGCCCCATCCTCCCCTCTACCTTCATCATCAAATCATCATCCTTTGAGCTAGCAACTTCTCCCAAAATCTTTGTAAGATAATCAAGCTTTGTTGGTGAAATTTGGAGCAAAGGAAAAGCTAAGAAGTAGAAGTTCTCTTGAGTAGAGAGTTGGGACTTGAGGCTAGGGTTTTGAAGAAAAGCTTGGCAAGGTTTGGAATCATGTTAAAGGTGAGCTCTTAGAGGGTTTTAGAACCCTACTTTGTAAAGCTTAAAAGTTATAGTTTTGAGAGTTATTTGGATGGAATTATGCCTTATCCCTTAATGGTTTATGATTATATGAATTATCATGTGATAAGTTGTTTATATGTCATAGAAATCCATTCCCATAAGTTAATTGATGTTTGGGGATGTTTGGGTTAGCCTAGGAAGTGGAATTTTGAGTGCTGCTGAAGCCAAAATCGTGCTCCGATTTATGGGCATCGTGCTACGATTGTATGTCCTGTTTTTCATGGAACTCTCGCACAAAATCGTGCTCCGATTTGTGCATATCGTGCCACGATATTGGACCTCATCAGCATCATTTTTCGTGTGTTTTGGCTTGGAATTAGGGAAGAGTATGGGATAGGCATGGCATTAGGAGATGTATACATGTACTCCTAAGTTGTATTGATATGTATAGGGCTTGGTAATGGGATTTTCTCCTTGTAGTGAAGTCCCTACCTTTCCATAAGTTTATGCAAACCTAAGAGCATGAGAATATGAGTGAATTACACATCATAGTTATAGGCATGTTTATAGTGTTGGATCTCCAACAATCATAGGAGGCTTATGAGAACGATAAGCCAGGTTATAGATTACAGGTTATAGATTACAGGTTATAGATTACAGGTTATAGATTACAGGTTATAGATTACGGGTTATGGATTACAGTATTGTTATAGAATCAAAGTGACAGATTATACGTTCATACGTTAAAGTTAAAGAATTAAAGATCAAAGTTATTGGCGTGCTTGCACGTTTCACAGTCATAGGCATGTTCAGCAGACTCCGGGTTACGCCGGATGGGATCTCTCCGAGAGGGTTATCCACATGCAATTTCATAGGGAGTCCGGTGATAGCCTGATATGATAGGAGTTTCACCGGTTCATAGGGAGACGTATCTCGGGGTTGCTCCACCCGGGGTGCCCTCCGTAAAATGAACTCAGATAATTGTTTGTTCAACGCTAACAGCTAACATAAAACTGCTATCGAACTGTTTATAGGTTTTATGTTTTACAGTTATAGTTAAAGTTACAGTTACAGTCATAGTTACAGGAAACATACAGTTATAGTTATAGACAGTTATGAGAAAGTGATCTTAGGTCTTCCCCTCGATCACTAAGTCATAGATATAGACATGATCACAGTTAAGGATTTAGGCAATTATAGTTATAGTCATAGGCCGTTATGGCAATGGTTATAGACAGCTACATCAAAGGTTATAGGCAGTTTAAGTTTAAAGTCATAGGCAGGTCAAGACTTGGCGATCCTAGAATTCCCCGAGATTGCCAAGGTAGGCATGGCGACCCTAGGTTCCCTGTGGTTGCCAACAGTAGGTTGGGTAGAGCTCACTGAGACATTATGTCTCATCCCATTCCTTCTGGTGCAGGTTTACAGGTTAGTCAGAGGTTCGTGACGAAGATCTTCATAGAAGTACTGGATGGAATGCAATTGCTCGTTGTGTATCAGCTCAGAAGCTAAATGGACATTTGTATAAGCATTGTATAAATATTGGATTATTTGTATAACGAGTAATATGTATTCTTTCATTTGTGATGTATGAGTTTTATTATTGAAATTTTTAAATGTGTCCAGTATCAGTTTAACGCACATACTAATATACTAGTTAAAGTTAGTATGGGTGTTACAATTGGTATCAGAGCAGGTCGATTCAGACCGTGCCATGGGTCGTTTAAGATTCAATAAAAGTAGTGGAATCATTGGGTTCCAGATGTTGTTCTAAAGGTCATGTCTAGTTGAGCCTGATCAACTCAGTCTAGTATATGACAGTTAGGACAAATATCCGAGAGCTGAATGTGACCAAGGAGGTATGAAGTGTTCAAGGGTGAAGGTTAAGACGTCAGATTCTAAGACGATTTTGCAAAGTGCTTAAGGTCGAAGGATGGTTCTAACAGTGAAGTAATTGAGCCAGTTAATGGCAAAGTTTCAGGATTTTAAAAGGTATTAAAGAGTAAGGTCAAGTACCTTAACTAGTTGGACGCATCCTTGAGCGATGCCTTCTCTGAGGAGATGTGAAGAGTAAAGAATTATAGAATACTCCGAAGAATGATTTGGAATCTTAACGGGGACCGTAATTTGGAAAGTTAAAGTTAAGGGTTGATTAAAGTTTTAATTCCGGCTGCAGATGCAATGGATTGTGTTACCAAACCCAGCGACTTGGATTAAGCGAAATATTGGACAGATGAACCATATTACCTTTCTTTATTGTGGGTCATCAAGATACTTTGTATGAGGAACGCGAGCTTAGCGATGAGTGAAGGAAACCCCCGGTAAAGGTTGAATTTTGTGTGGTCGGATTATAGTAGATCACTTCGAGGATTAAACAGGAATTAGCTAAGGACTATTGTGAGGCTCAACGTCACTTATATACAAGTTATAATTAAAGTATGGCTGAAGTTAAGGAGTTCTATTTTCTCTTTCGATGGGCTCCTTGCATACGTATTCAGGTAAGCCGACAAAGATCACACTATGTGGGTATGTGTTAAGATGGTAGAAAATACATACTTTGGATTGTTTGAAACCATGAAGAGGGTAACGGTCGAGAAGTCAGATGGACTAATTATTCAGATAACGAGATTAGAATGGAATTATGAATACAGTAATAAGTTATAGGAAGGATCCAATGGAAAATGTTAAGTATTGAAGCTTACAGATTTATTAATCGGGTACTCGAAGAGGTGTATCATATGTTTGAATTTACAGGAGAGCCGGTAAAAGTTGAGTTTTAACCAGACGGATTATTTCGGAGAAACACGAGGAGTAACCAAGTGTTAAGATAGAGTTTGTGGACCTAAGTGTCTTGGAAAAAAGGTTGGGGATGTGAAATCCCTACGGATAATTACAGGACGAGACTCGATTCATTAATTGATTAAGTATACGAAAGACGAGAATTTCCGGAAGTCATGGAATGTTTCTAGAAGTTGCCACCAGTATTTAATGTATGAACTTAAGTTATTTTAATAGGAGCATCATTGGGCTCGTATTCATTGTTAAAGATTGTCTACAGGTTTCGGCGTGTTTCGTAAAAGTAAGAATTTCGTTTATGTTTGAAAGGAAAAGCAAAGTCAAGCGTCGAGCAATCAGTAAGTTTAACAGGTGGTTTAAACCATAAGAGAAATTATAATGCAAGACGGTTACGTAAGGTAACTATAAAGTTATAAAGTCAAAGGATTGGCCAAAGAGATTTTATATGGTAATAGGGGAGTATTACTTTTATCCCAAGGTTAATTGTTTAAAGCAGAGTTGCGCAGCGGAGAAGTAATTCAATAATGAGTTAAAAAACAAATCAAAGCTGAAGTTTAGAGAAAAGGATGTTTGTGAAGTCCTTGTCAGAGGAACTGCAGGAAAGGTATTTAGAGATTAATTCTCAAGTTACAGAATATGTGTAAGTAATGATGACTTGAGCTTATCATCGGTTCTAACAGGGAATTTTAATAGATACGTCGAGGAATGTATCAGACCCCGAAACTTATGAGATAAGAGAATCGAAGCAGGTTGATAACTTTAAAGGATGTAATTATAGCACGCGAAGGAGGCCACGTTTCATACGGTGATTTAGCTGATTAGCTCAGTAACTTAAAGTTAATTTGAGTAGTAAGTTTAACCAGAGAGGGATTATGCCGTGGCATACAGTTATTCCGCATCGTATCCGCGTTATGCTAGCATGTCGCATGTAACAGGCATGTAACAGGTTATGATTAGTATTATGTATACTGATCAGGCAGAGTTATGCTACTTAGATGGTAGTGTAACATAATTTATAGTTGTGTGACATGTATTGGTAACCGTGGTACGCAGTCGGTAATGTTTTAACAGGAAAGTCTTAAGCAGAACAGGTTTGTTGTTATTGAACAATTTCGGTAGAGGAGTTCAGAAATTCTTGAACTTAATGTTAACAGTTAAAGGAGGGAAATGTTTTACACAGATTAGGAGAGTACTCATAGTTTATAGTAAAAGGTTACGTGAATTGAAGTTATGAATTAAAGGATTCAGAGTTTAAGAGTGCTATTTTGATAGCGAACAGAATAGAGTTTTCTTTTTGAGAACGGAGAATGTCCTTGGACAAAATAAGTTTAACGCCAACGGAATATAACCATAATTTATGTTATGGGATTGTGGATGTTCAAAGAATACAAGTATGAATCAAAAGTTAAGAGAGTGATCTTGGTTGACGAGGCGGCGTACTGTGTAACCGATAGGAGTGTACACGTAATTGATCATGTATAGAAGCTATGTGCTATGGATAATATTATATGACGGTATGTGAGACGGCTTATGCTACACGTCACTTGTACTAAAATTTCATAAGTTGAAATTATTGGAAAAGCAGGTATTAATCCCCATGAGTAAGGAATATCGTAATTGAAGTAAGATTGTCAGAATCATAGAAAGAAGAAAACCCTAAGACTTTTAGCTACGTGTTATGGTGGATTAGTTAAATTAGAGCACGAGTGGCTCATAAGTTCTCGAGCTTTAAGGATTACTACAATGGAAATGTGAACAATGGTCATGGTTGTGACAATAGTTACATCAGGATGTCAGATAGAAAGGAATTTGTACCAAAAGTACGGCCACCTTCTTGTATTGGAATCGTGAAAGTACTTGCAGTGGACTTTAATTTCCGTTTGAGAATGTTGGATATCAGATGCTATGCAGTGTAAGACTAGTCTATATGAAGGATGGTACGAATGTAACAGTAACAGGTCGTCTTGCGAGACGAAAGTTAAAGACAAAAGTTCTTTGAATTAAAAGTAATGTAATAGATCCCTCAGAAAGTTGGAATAATTGAGGAAAAACAGAATGACTCGACAACTTCAAGATAATGTGGATATGTTGGTTCAGATAACTATACGCCTTAACAGATAATAGTTATGTGATATATGTTAGATCTTCGGCGGAAAGGAGATTGTCATATGTTATAGTTTATAGAAATGAAAATCATGGCTAAAGAACAAGTTTTAACCAATATGGTTTAATCGAGACGCATGACTAATCTATATGTCAGACATTAGAGTTGCCATGGAATTCCAATAAGCATAAAGAATTGGAAATTTTCATAGTAAAGAAAGAAGTAAAAAGAATTTATCTTTACAGGATCTCATAAGGATTATCTAAATTTCGAGGACGAAATTTCTTTAAGGGGGGTAGAGTGTAATATCCCGCTAAATACTTGGATATTTATCAGTATTGAGACGATGCATCAGAGATAATTTAAATGGACGCGATGGCAAGGTTGTAATTAAGAGGAGTGGCATAGTTGTAATTAAGAGTTTATGGGCAAATGGATTAATATGAAAATTGGGAGCTTCCTACTCATTTTTCCTCTCACACTCCAAAATTAGAAAATTGCTCTCTCCTTCTCTCTCATTTTCGCCCCATCCTCCCCTCTACCTTCATCATCAAATCATCATCCTTTGAGCTAGCAACTTCTCCCAAAATCTTTGTAAGATAATCAAGCTTTGTTGGTGAAATTTGGAGCAAAGGAAAAGCTAAGAAGTAGAAGTTCTCTTGAGTAGAGAGTTGGGACTTGAGGCTAGGGTTTTGAAGAAAAGCTTGGCAAGGTTTGGAATCATGTTAAAGGTGAGCTCTTAGAGGGTTTTAGAACCCTACTTTGTAAAGCTTAAAAGTTATAGTTTTGAGAGTTATTTGGATGGAATTATGCCTTATCCCTTAATGGTTTATGATTATATGAATTATCATGTGATAAGTTGTTTATATGTCATAGAAATCCATTCCCATAAGTTAATTGATGTTTGGGGATGTTTGGGTTAGCCTAGGAAGTGGAATTTTGAGTGCTGCTGAAGCCAAAATCGTGCTCCGATTTATGGGCATCGTGCTACGATTGTATGTCCTGTTTTTCATGGAACTCTCGCACAAAATCGTGCTCCGATTTGTGCATATCGTGCCACGATATTGGACCTCATCAGCATCATTTTTCGTGTGTTTTGGCTTGGAATTAGGGAAGAGTATGGGATAGGCATGGCATTAGGAGATGTATACATGTACTCCTAAGTTGTATTGATATGTATAGGGCTTGGTAATGGGATTTTCTCCTTGTAGTGAAGTCCCTACCTTTCCATAAGTTTATGCAAACCTAAGAGCATGAGAATATGAGTGAATTACACATCATAGTTATAGGCATGTTTATAGTGTTGGATCTCCAACAATCATAGGAGGCTTATGAGAACGATAAGCCAGGTTATAGATTACAGGTTATAGATTACAGGTTATAGATTACAGGTTATAGATTACAGGTTATAGATTACGGGTTATGGATTACAGTATTGTTATAGAATCAAAGTGACAGATTATACGTTCATACGTTAAAGTTAAAGAATTAAAGATCAAAGTTATTGGCGTGCTTGCACGTTTCACAGTCATAGGCATGTTCAGCAGACTCCGGGTTACGCCGGATGGGATCTCTCCGAGAGGGTTATCCACATGCAATTTCATAGGGAGTCCGGTGATAGCCTGATATGATAGGAGTTTCACCGGTTCATAGGGAGACGTATCTCGGGGTTGCTCCACCCGGGGTGCCCTCCGTAAAATGAACTCAGATAATTGTTTGTTCAACGCTAACAGCTAACATAAAACTGCTATCGAACTGTTTATAGGTTTTATGTTTTACAGTTATAGTTAAAGTTACAGTTACAGTCATAGTTACAGGAAACATACAGTTATAGTTATAGACAGTTATGAGAAAGTGATCTTAGGTCTTCCCCTCGATCACTAAGTCATAGATATAGACATGATCACAGTTAAGGATTTAGGCAATTATAGTTATAGTCATAGGCCGTTATGGCAATGGTTATAGACATCTACATCAAAGGTTATAGGCAGTTTAAGTTTAAAGTCATAGGCAGGTCAAGACTTGGCGATCCTAGAATTCCCCGAGATTGCCAAGGTAGGCATGGCGACCCTAGGTTCCCTGTGGTTGCCAACAGTAGGTTGGGTAGAGCTCACTGAGACATTATGTCTCATCCCATTCCTTCTGGTGCAGGTTTACAGGTTAGTCAGAGGTTCGTGACGAAGATCTTCATAGAAGTACTGGATGGAATGCAATTGCTCGTTGTGTATCAGCTCAGAAGCTAAATGGACATTTGTATAAGCATTGTATAAATATTGGATTATTTGTATAACGAGTAATATGTATTCTTTCATTTGTGATGTATGAGTTTTATTATTGAAATTTTTAAATGTGTCCAGTATCAGTTTAACGCACATACTAATATACTAGTTAAAGTTAGTATGGGTGTTACAATTTCCAACGGTAGATATGTAAAAAAGTGAGTTAGGTTGTACCAAAAAAAAAGGGAGTTACGTTCAAATATAATATTTTTTTTTCAATATACCATATCGACTAATTAAATATTTAATTAATTATCCAATTAGAAATCTAATAGTCCTATTACTTAATTTGATCACTAATCAATTAAGGTTCACAATTGATAAATAGCTAATGTAATTATTATTACGATATTTGTCCACATAATGATATTGAAATATAATTAAATAATAAAATATTCTAACACAACCTTTACAAGAAAATATCATAGCTCCCTTCACTTGTCCATATTTAGTTTTCTAGGAAATTCACAAGTGTAATAAACTGATACTAGATAGTACAATATAAGGAATTAGTTCATGTTTTTAGAGCTCCATATACGTCACTTTTACTTTCAAATTCAAAATTCAAAATACAAAGGGTAACCAATTTCTCTTTAATTTTTCATATGTTTCACACCCTTGTGCCAGTGAAGTTCATCACATTTAAGAGAATTGAAAGCAATCGTTTAAATTTGAACTCTTTT